>JAUZST010013355.1:0-11053 GCA_034779995.1 Parotocinclus haroldoi
ATAATTATTTGCCAAATTTGATTCATACTGTCATCATGGATACCCTTAATGTAAAAGAGCTTTTTACACTAAATAATACTTAGCTATTATTATATTTAAAATGGTCAGATTCAATGTATTGTGTTGTAGCTGTTTATAGGAGAACAAGTTCCTAGGAAACCTCTGACATTTCTATTATTGTGGGTGAATGAGTGCTTCAGTCCACACAGTTTGATTGCACCTATTTTAAAGTGACTCTAATAATTAGAGGAACCCCATAATTAGCATATGGAGTCAGATAAATGCAGTGTTAAACACACATTAAACCTTGACTCACACTTGTTTTCCTTATTGGCACAGAATGGGAGCTTAATACACGCATACTGTCTAAAGGTATTGCATATGTTTAATTAATCATCTCTTTCTGTCCATTTTTTTTGTAAATACATACACCTGAGCAAGGCACTGAATATCTGAGGCTCATAATTGCTTATAATTAGTTAGCTTAATCGTGCATTAAGATTCTTTTACAAATATCTTTAGCCTAAGTATGAAACATGCTGTGCTTTTGTTTAGTGGAACACTGGTAAATACGCAAATTAGAACTATCGCCGACTTTTGACATTTCAGCAATGTTTGTGTCTGAGTCACAGCTATAATGTAGGCCAGAGTGCAGCTCACATGCCACATATCCATCCCCACTGACTGAGAGACCATAATATCAGTGTCACTACTTAAGCACTTACTGGCATTTGTTACTGGATTATCTGTAACCCTCCTGTTGTGTTTAAGCAAAATGTGATGCATTTTCAAGTTTTTTGAGTTTCGTTCTCTTAGGAACAGGCACTAAATATGACACAACACAAGGAGATGTAGTCAACACTCAAAGTCTTGAAATCCTGTTTGTGTCATAAAAAATAAAGGTTCATAATGTCCTTGTTCCTAATCTGGAAAATGGGTAAAATTTTGCCTGAATACAGAAGTGGGTTAAAGATATTCAGGCGGCAGGTTCTTCAATAATGAGACCTACCTTGTGATCTCTTGGGCGGCGAGAATGCAGACTCTTTGATCTCTTTGACAGAGCAGACTTTGTTCCCTCTTGATTTTATAACTTTATATTTTACAAATTGATGATTATAATAAGTTAATAGTTGATCATGACTTAATATTTTTTCTGTCTGTAGGCACACAAACATTTTTGTAAAAGCAGCAACTCAACAAGATACCTGTAAGGTGGGCAGGAAAGGAGAGGGAGGACAAAAAAGCCTGGCCTTGACTGGACTGAAGACCTAATACAAATATTGCATGACATGTGTGTACAAAGATTTTTGCTGATATGCTGTTGGATGCATCCTGATCATGTGACTTTCTAAGGTTTTGAATCTGTATCTTTATATGGCTATGGTAAGCTTGTGTTGGTCCTTCTTTTGAGAACTGCTCGGTTGGATAACCATCAGGGAAAGGGTCTATCAAAGGTAATTGAGGAACCCATGGAGAGAAATGACGGAGCCTTGCTCTTGAGACGATAGAACTTCGAAGGACTGGCATTTGTTTTGCCTTAGTTTAAGGGGGTTTGTGTTGGGCGAAAGGAGAATGACTGAAATGTGAAGTGACATGGGTAAGTAATGCCGCTTCTCAGTGGATTGATGGATGCATGGGATGTCGAGTGTGGCATCTGAGTAAAGGCAACGGAAGATGAGGCCATCTAAAAAATGGCTAATGACAAAAACTTAGGAGGGAGGTGAAGTAAGAAAGTTGGCCAGAGTGGATAGGCGCAGTAAAGACAGAATGATGAAATTTTTTGCCATGTAGGACTAGGTGCAGAGATTGCCTTGCACTTGGGGACAACTGGCATTGGGATGTGGATCAGATTTGGTGGTGATATTTACACTGCAGCTGTGCTATTCAATTCAATTTAGTTTATTTGTACAATACTTGGGAGGAATCTAGCTCAAATGGGGAACTGCATGCTCCTCAGTATGAGACTGGACAACAAGATCAATTTGAAAATGGTAAATGGAAAATGTTTTATGTTTAGTGCTCTACCTATAATATGGATTTATGGCTGAATAAGAAAGAGGTTGGGATGAAATACCATCACAAATAGTGGGGTGTTGTAAAAGGATGAGGAGGAGGTTGAATGTCATGGATGGATGAGGGAGATGTTGGAAGTAAGGTGTGAAATGCATTAGATGGTTGATGTATTTGGTGGTTTGTCTTATATTAAGAGAAGTTGAGATTAGTTATAAGGCAGCTGATTAGAATAAATAAATAAATACATAAATTTGTCATGGTTTAAATTCACCAAGGCATGAGAGCATCATGCAGTGGCTGTAAAATTGCCACATGCACATCATGATAAGAATCTCCCATTTCACTCCATCCATAATCTGCTCTATTGGATAGAGATATGACAGCTGTGGAGGGCATTTGATTACAGTGAACTTATTCTCATGTTCGAGAAACCAGTTTGAGATTATTTGAACTTTTTATTTAATAGATCTGGAGCATTAGCCTTCTGGAACAAGTCATACGAAGATACATGCACTGTGGCCATAAATATATGGACATGATCAGCAATAATAGGTAGGCTTAGTTTGCATTTAGCGGCTTAAAGTGTGCCAAGAAATATCCCTTACACCAATACACAATTTACATTTCAATTAAGGGTCTTAACCAATTATTAAATTACCCAACAGTTGATCCCTGGATCTTCTCGTCTATAGTCCAGCCTGAATCATTAATACATGGCAGGATGAATCCATGCCAAATTCTGAAGCTGAGTCTTGTTTTTTTTCCAAACTGTCTGCATTTAAATAAAAATCAATGTAAATGTGGGAAACAGTGTGTGTTTTCCTATATATGCATTTTCCATCCTGTCCCAGCGTTCTCTGATTTGGGTTTACATTATACACATAAATGTTGACTCTGTGTCCTTTAGGGGACCCTGCATTCACATACAAAATGTATGTAGGAAAATTTAATTTAATGGTTGCTCATTTCTTCATTTCTATTCATTTAGACCAGTTTTGTGAAAAGGTTCTTATGTGAAAAGGCTTATCAATAATTCATACAACCAGTCATATTTATAACGTGCCATATTGCAGCTTTGCATTAAAATGCAGACAGTCAGTGTATCACTTTACAAAACATTTCATATCAAAGTTAAAATTGTATTTTCTCCATCTTAATATGTTTTGGCATCAGGCAGTCCCTATGGGTTGAAGGCACTGGACTGTACTTAGACACACACACGGGTCATTTAAGATCTCTGTTTTGTTTTGAAAAGTTCCTATTATCAGACAAAATTATGCATTTTGCTTACATTAGGTAATAAAATAAAGAGAATTTTAAGATCTGAAACATGTTTGACCTCTGTGAAAGAGGTAAAATATCACAGAATTAGCATAGTATACAAGATATGTTCTCGCTGACCTTTTCTCTGTAGTACATAACATTAATGTCGAGTGATGTGATGTCTGAGGTCCCAGCTTGCCTACACACACATTTTTCAGCATCAGTGTGAAACAGAGCAAGAGATAAAAAACAAAATCGATATTTACCCCCCATTGTTTAATATCTATAAAAGTTTGGATGGTTCAAAGCATCAGAGACTTGAAGCAAACTTCTAAGATAATTTAGTTAGATAAAGTTTTCTTTTATCCATTGATTTAAAGTAGAGGTAAATGGCCAACTGGCCCACACCCCTTACCAATTGGACAATTCAATCAAATGTAATGACAGACAAACAGTAGCAGCAGAATGAGCAACATTTTCATGTCACTTCCAATAAGCCATCAAATGTATATAATGTTGCTGTAGTGGTTTGTTTAAAGAAGTCCTGCCTCGATCATTACTAGTGCTAGAACTAAGTAATACTTGTGGTTAAACAAACTAGCCTTCTTCTAAAATGTAGTTCCCAGAATAACATACAAAATTACACCCATGATTTGGAATTCAATGTTAAAGACTGTACTGTACTGTAATGTTTGTTTGTTCACATAATTTTAGCCATGCCAGGTAAAAGTATATCTGAGTGCAGAGGCATCATCAGAACCACTTTACTGAGTCTTATCTAAATTTACCTGGGGTAAAAAGTTGTATCCATATCTACAGGACACAGCATACAAATTCATCACAGACTTTGATTTCCCACAATGCCTCGTCATCCAAAAACTTGAGTGTTAACTCTTTTAGGCAGAGCCGGTTTCTTTCGTTAATAGACAAAACAAATAATGCTCCCAGACATCAGATTGACATCCACCCAAATCTCAGAATGCTGCAAAGCTCAGCATGCAGTTGTGTCTCAAGCAGATTTGTAAACGATTACTGGCTCTTAGTGGGCACTTTTGGGTAGTGTACCTCTTGGTGAGAGAATGTTTTACTATTAAATATGGCTCTACGACACACTTAAAGACTCAAACACAAGAGAAACTTTACTTACACAACCTTGTCTCTGCCTTTCCTGCTCACCATTTCCAGGTGCTTAGCATAAGGAAATCTGTTGTCACTGTGCTCATTATGTGTTATGCCACTGACAGTCAGCCATTAGTTTTCAGTGGTGTTGTGAACAAGAAACCTGGGCTGCTACGAACTGGAGTGGTATCGTCTTTAGCAACAAATCTTGATTCTGTTTGGAATCAGACAACAATCAGGGTTGAGTGTGGTCAGTGTGGTCTATGATGGTCGTTCACCCAAAGGTCGTTCACCCCTACTAGTGATATGAGGCACAATAACATATCAGCACAGTGTGCGGGACTTCCTGTGGCCACATAATGACAGGGCTTCCAACTATCATTTTTTCAACAGGATAATGCTCACACAGGCAGAACAGGGGTTTTCCAGGAATGTCTCTCAGATTGCATCACCTCCTTGACCTACCCAGTCACCATATATATCACTGATGAAAATCGAATCCAACAACTCATTCCTGGTGCATATTTTTGTTATTGAGTAGAATAAAAAATCTTTGGTGTTCATTTGATTTTCATTTGTCATGCGTATCAGAGAAGCGTTACAACCCAACATCAACTAGTGATGAATCATTTAACGTCTTTAGTGTTTAACAAGCCATTTGTATGCACAGTTGTACCACTATAACAGATAGAGCAAGTAGAGGGAGTGCCCATTTCAATTCTGTGTGTTCCCCAGTACTGCACGTAGTCTAGAAACGCCCCTGTCTGGGTATCCTAAGTGAAGCAGTGAACATCTATGAATTAACATACTAAGAGAAGGTTTAGGTTGCACATGAATAAAATGTTAGTAATTGTTGTACATAATAAGCTGTACATTAATGCTCACCTGCCACTAATACTACTGCTACTACTACTAATAATAATAATAAGTTGTATTTATATAGTGCCTTTGTAGTATCCAAGGACACTTTTATGCCAATGTCATTAATACCCAGCGCAGGTACTATTTATAGTACTTTTTATGACGGTTCTTCAGTTGTTCGAAAACTGCAATGCACATGTTTCTATGTATTAGAACTATACAGTACTGCATTGCTTAGCTTCACTAGGTAAATTGTAATGTTATTTAGCATTTGCCTTGAGAGTTGTACGTATGAAACAAACAAGCATTTTTCTTCGTATGTCTGAGTGTTCTCATTGATTGTTACAACGTTTCAGCTAAGACTTAATTAGACTTGCCACAGGCCAGTAAGCAGCACGCTGGAATTACATTGTGGAATCTTCCTTCTGGTTAGTCAGTGGCGTTTCAGTGAGGCACTAGCTGCTGTGGTTATGTAACCATTAACCTTTAGGAAGAAGGCTAAATTAAGATGACACATTGTAAATGAGTATGTGAGAACTGCATAATGAACGTGCAAGTCTATGTTTGGGGTTTCTTTTTCATTAAGCATCCTGTACAGCCCTGTTACTACACTATGACAACTCCCTACTAAGCTTTTATATGATTACAGAAGTTGGTGGATATTTCCTTATGGGATATACATTATATATATTTCATTTTGGAATGAAATGCTTATGAGCAGTATATACACATTTAAAGACAATTTAAAACATTACAAAAAACACTGCTCATTGTACCTCATATTGTAATCCCAAAGGGAAAGTAACACAGCTAAGAGGATTACATGCAGATAACATCTGCTTAGGGGAATTAACTCAAAGTTCATTTTGCAACCAGATAACCAGATAATACTGAGTAAAACTGCTGCAGTGAATCCAGAATACATGGGGGAACTTGAGTGGCACAGCAGTCTAAAATGCTAACCCAACATGGCTGAGACTCACTGTAGTCCAAATTTCCTTCCAGCGGGGTACAATCTCTATTGCTGAGACAGCAACCCATACCTAGCCCTGCAATGGACTGGTGTCCTAACCAGAGCATGCCTTTACCTGCATCTTGAGTTCTCTGTGTGTGGACACCTGGTGCACTTATCAGGAAAAAGAACAACACTCGCAACCTTCTAAATACATATCTGTCAGATTAACCAACCTCAGCATTTGTGTAGCATGTATGAAACTTGTTTTATTTATACAAGTTGTTAATTGTGAATTATCAGCAAGAGGTATACCAGAGTTATATAAGGTATAAGTGTTCTGTTTAAATCATATATTAACATACACTGACTGTCTATGTTATATAGAAGCACTTTGTAGTTCTACAGTTAATGATTGCTGTAGTTTTTTAAATGCTGTGTTCACTTACTGTGCACTCTTCGGACACTTCTTTTTTTTTTTTTGGTCTTATTCAAACTGTTCTCACAGAGATGGAAACATCCAGTTGCCTAAAATTCCTTTTTTATGCTGAAGCATTTCTGTTCACTAAAACTAAGGAACAAGTAGTCAGGCAGATCATGCTCTCCTGGCATTTGCCAATCCCAGACACATCCATCAGACTGCCAAGTGTGATTCATTACTCCACAGAACATTTTAACTGCTCCAGAGTCCAGTGGAAGGACGCTTTACACTACTCTATCCGATACTTGGTGGAATTGTGCTTGGTGATCTTGCATGCAGCTGTTCTGACATGGACCTCCATGCCATAAAACTTCCAGGAGGAAGTTTGGAACTGAGCAAAGCTGAGCTGAGCTCTGTAACTGTCACTTTGTAGCTGAGTTGTTGTCGTTTTCAGTGATCTCTTTAGAATGATACATTCTTTTATAAAAAGAAGTAGCTGAGTGCTTGTTTATATACCTGTGGTAATAGAACTGAAGGAACCAACTGAATTCAATTATTTGATTGGATTTACCGTGCAGTCGCGGCCGACTCTCGGTCACTTGATGGATCATCGGTCTCCACACATTTCTGTCTTTCATCGATGTGATCCATGAAGTATTTCAGCAGGATAGTGGAGTAGTTTGCCATTGCTTTCTCCACCCCTCCCCGTTTATCCAGGCTTCGGACCGGCATCCAGCTGTTTCTAGTTACACGGATGGGGTGTTTTACATACACAATCAATTTAGAGACAATTTAGAGACACCAATTAACCTAACACGCATGTCTTTGGACCGTAGGAGGAAACCGGAGTACCCAGAGTAAACCCACACAGAAACAGGGAGGACATGCAGATTCCACACAGAAAGGACCCAACTCACTCTACCCTGGGACTGAAACCGGGACCTTCTTGTTGTGAGGCAGCTGTGCTACCCACCGAGCCACCGTGCTGCCCGAATTCAATGATTAAGGACTGTCAAAATACTTTTATCCATAAAGTGTATATTAAAAGGACCATTTCATCTGGTGCAATTGGATCAGCTGTGGCACCAAGTGCCAATAATCTGGGTTGTTTTATATTTCAACTGTAATCAGGTTACTGAAATTACATCAGGCCTATTATAAGCATTTTTATATGAAATGTATACCTCAGAATGCAATTTGTGAGCTGCTAATCATCTCAGCTATTTGAAACCAGTAGAAAATAGTAACCATGTGACTGTAAATCTAATTTGCATGCAACTTTGTACAACTTTGAATTAGCACCACATTTTTCAAATAGGAATATTAAAAGGATCACTTACTGCAGATTTTTATAAAAGTACTTGCGTGGCTTCAGTATCAAACATTCAAAGTATGTTGATTCAAGACAAATAAATTAAATGCCCATGTTTTTTTCTAAGCAATACCTGTCTTATTTTACAAAACAATCATCATTATTTTTGTCCCTCAAAAACAATGATTAAATGTCCTTTCTCGCACTCTCACCAATCACAACATCATACACCCTACTGAACAGTCAACGTGTTGCACTCTAGCAAATATGCATTTAACAGCGTTAGAAAAATTATCTTGGGCATTTTTGTCTATAAATTTATGAGATTGGATAGGTGACTGGCAGCAGTTCAGTTACTGAGGTACAGACTAGAAGGTTGAGTGTTTATGTCCGGCACTGCCGAATAAGAGCACCGGCTAACAACCGCTTGGATCATACATTGGAAAAGACATTAGGTGGTTCTGGATATGGACATTTGCAAACATGACAGTATATAAAATGTTGGCTCTGGTATGTGATTATTAAATAATTGGTTGGTTTGCCACTCTGCGGCATTTTTTCATATTTGGCTGAAACATCTATTTAAAAATGCACAATCAGTGCGTGTGCGTGTAAACCCATATGGAAATACCTGTTGTTAAATGCATCTTGTACAAAGTGATGTTCCTCTAATTAAGGCTGCATATTCACAGAGTGTCAATCCCTCATGGCAAAGCACAACATGATACAACTTTTTAAATCACACAATTAATTAGACACTTCCATCCAAGTGACACTGAATATGACCACAATCACCTGTCAATTAAGATAAATCCATCACTGACACTACACAAAATTAATGAATATCAAGGTTCTCAGAAACTGTACTTACTGTAGAACCTGCATTGTTTGTAATTAAATAATCCCAGCAGTTCTTCGACTGTTAGTCTAATTTTGCACAGTGGGTCCTAAAAAGTATTTAAAATATCAACTGTGCCATCTGTAAGCTACTGTGCATAATAATCACCATAGTCATAACAACATAATAATCACAAACAAACCTAGCACATGTTAAGAACATTTTCTCTGGTGCAAAATAAAACACACACATGGAAAAAATCAATTCTTGAATTATACCAACTAGATGCCTGAGTAAATTCGACATGAGTCACTTATTCAGTCAATCAAAGCTGCATTGTATCATAGGCCTTTGTGAAGTCAACAATAGACATTGTTTAGATTGTAGTCAGTACCAAAAATATTGGCACCCTTGGCAAAAATGAATAGAAAAGGGTTAGGAATGTGCCTTTGTGGTTAATTAGCTTTATCTCACAATGAATGTATTTTATGTTTTTTTTTAATCTATCCCTGGAGAACTCACCTCTCCAGAATGCCTGACTGTAAGGCACCACTGGGACCTGAACTTTGATCCCTGAGGTGGTGGGTTTGCATATTAAACTGTTTTGCCACCTGAGCAATCTAGCCTTTAACTGAAGTAACTGAATCACACTGAGTTCACTGTAAATCTCGAGCTAGGTGTTTAATGGGAACATGTTATTATTCTATTCTATTCTATTCTATTCTATTATACAGAAATTAGGGCATATTTCAAAATGAAATAATTAAATACCCCCTAATTTTGTGGGCAGTGTACTATAATACAGTCCATAACATGCTCAGTTTTTAGTATTTCAGAGAAATCATCTGAACAGTGGTGGGCTACACCTGTTACAGCATAAACATGGCTTAAAGACATTCACAAGCATGACTAAGAGCTGTGATTCAATTTGGCATGGACTGGACAAGTTACTGGAAGTAGACGTCAATGTTCAGCCACTCTTGCATCAAAGAATTGTTCAGGTCATTTTCAAGAGGATTCACATCTGGGGATTTTGGAGGCCAGTCTAGATGTTTGAATGCTCCTGAAAATTCAGTCTGAGTCCTATGGATGAAAGAAATGTCATTTTGGAATATGGGGATAGGAATGACCCCAGCAGCTCAATGTAGCCATTGTGGTTCAAAGTTATCAAATTATAACACCTCAAGAACATCGCATAATTTCCATAAATGAACACAATGTCTAGCATCATTGACATGTAGAAATGTTCGACAAGTGGAAATGAGATTTATCTGATCAGATAACACATGTGCACAGTCCAAAAAATCCAAATTTTGTTTCTTTACTTTAATTGTAACTTTGTGAGCAGAACTGATCAGAAACCTTGTGCCACCCTACTCCATATGTTCAAGGTTGTCAATTTGCTGTGAATTGTTCTACAAACATTGGTTTTGAAAGACCTACTACCTGCAATTCTTACCTGAAAGTGAAGCAGATATTATTCACAAGCCAGTTTCGGCCACAATTTCCTGCACACTGGGATTGTTGGCAATAATTTCTGCTATTTCCCACACATTAAACTAGACGTTAAATGCCATATACCACCTCTTCTCAATCTATTATTCCCGTTGCACACCGTGAAGGTACTAATAGTCTGAGCGTATATGTGCAACGCCATCTGCAGGAGCCTGAAGTTACTACCACTTTGAACAAACAAGGTGGCTGTTTTTTTGTATGGGATTATTATTCTGTTTTATTATACATTGTGTGATCATGGCTGTGATCATTCACATAAATGTCTAGTTTAACAATGTACATGTGTAGTGCAATTAAGAGGCCTGTAGCAGTGACAGAAAAATTATTTGCTTTTCTCTCAACCATACCCAAGGCTCAGTACACAAGCCACTTCTTGGAATGTCTCTCTTTATCTGGTAGATTAAAATGCATCTCCTAACCTTTCTTTCCTGCTGTGGGATGACCTACTCACCAATTGCTGTCAGCTACCATTAATCCATGCCATAGTTACTATTTGCTGGCCATGTGATGTTAATTACTACGGGTTCCCAAGCCTGCCCCTTTCTTAATATAGTTCAGGTGCTCTTGAATTTAAGTAGTTTGTAATAGACTTGTGCATTTTATGCTGCATGTCTAAAATGAAGCATCTCTTCATCTTAATACTTATTGGAGGAAAAAGACAAAATACAGTGGTGCTTGAAAGTTTGTGAATGCTATATATATATATATATATATATATATATATATATATATATATATATATATATATAAATTTTTAAT
>JAUZST010013356.1:0-11053 GCA_034779995.1 Parotocinclus haroldoi
CACACACACACACACACACACACACACACACACACACACACACACACACACACACACACACACACACACACAGGTATGTAACGTCAGATCACTTTCAGTAAAAGTTAGTATTTTTTTTGCAATGCATTTTCTATCATTGCATTACCAATAAAAAAGTAAACTTATCATAATTTGTTGGACCATCATAAAACGGGGAGGATTTGTACAAGGTGCGACAGCCTTTCATTTCAGAAATAAAGGGGGAAATGACATATAAGAATACCTCAGAAACTAATGGGTGAGTGGGCAATTCTTTCAGTCCATGTCTGAAGCATCTTGAAAGATGCCATGTTGGATCAAGGGCATTTTTTCCAATTGGAAGGTGGTCATGTAGCATATTCATATATCAGTTTTGCAATAACTTCTGGTTCCATAGTTATCAACACAAAATTTCTTGTTTGACACAGGTGACTGAAGATGGAACTGACGATTCTGATGAATGCATCAGTCGTATCATAGAGGCAGACTTCAACAGGCGACACCTAGAAAGATCACCAATTTCACACAGCACCGTTGCAAATTCAAGAGAAACTGTGGACGACAAGACACGTAGTGATCGTCTGAAGAACTGCTACCGATAAAGAAACTTCAACAATGGTTTTGGTTTTCTTTGCAAAAAGTTCATAACGTATGTCTCCAAACATATCAACTGAGTTAGAACGGTCTAATGCAGAAGTGAGCACGACAGGAAATAGAAGCTATCTTTTGAATGAATGGCAAGCTTCAGTAATTAAAACTATAACTCCCACCTCTAATCAAGGATTTCAAGCATTGATTGGGTGCTGGGGTGACCAACTGTTTTTCAGTTGTAAAGGGACTAGAGAGAGCGGACGATAATAGAATGTACATAAATAGCGCACACCTGTGTGTTAAAGCGGTTAATATGGAGATTGAAGAAACAGTGCCATCTAGAGGACCGTAGTGAGAACTACAGACGAAGACATCATGCAATCTAGAACAGAACTTTTCAGGTTTTATGCAGAAAGATCATTAAGTAGAGTCCGAATAGCCGCGAAGCTCTGTGCACTGACTGGGAAAACTAGAATCAGTTCAAATCTAATTAACTCACTCCGAGAAATGGTCCTCTCCCAACCACAGTTCCTCCATCGGGCAGATCGATGGTTGCTCCTTCTTCATCCACCTGCTCCAGCTCAAAAACAGGCATCCTGTTTAACACAGCAAAAGTCCTACAGACACTTCTGCACTAAACAACACGCATTTAGTACGCGTCCAAGCAAATGTTGCGTTGCTCGGAACAGTTCGCTTTACGACCGTGCAAATAACATTTAGCGTAAAAACCAGGTGGAAATGGAGCTAAATGCGCTGTAATACGGATTACACTGATTGCTTAAAACCCAGTTAAAATATTTAACAGAAAGTTGGTTGGTTCTCTCAAACAGAACACCGGCACCACTACGCACACACTTCCGGGCAGTACTGGAGCATGCGCACATAAGCCCACAAACAAACATTCAAACTGACTTGTGATCTACTCCGATCCTGTAGCATGCATAACAATAAAAAACGTGTTCATTTTGTAGTATATTTATACCTCATTTCTTAAGGATAAAGAGTAAAGACCACTAATCTGTCGGTCTTAACCAGAACACAAACAAAGCAATATAATGCGTGATACGAAAAGGCTGCGCATGCGCCATGGTGACGGACGTTGGAGTGACGTCGTTAGAGAACGTAAACACGGAGGCATTTAAACGGTCAGCTGTCAAAACGACCTGGAGAAATAAGGGGTAAATTTGTTTTAACTGGCTACATTATACCTATATATAATATATATATTTATTTCATAGCATATGCGTCTCAAATTTCGGTTTAAACGCTTCGAGTGCAGAGACTGAATTCAATTAGGTGTTTGGTTGCTAGTCAGCTGGTTAGCTGAAATGTGTGTCGAAACAACCAGTGAGTTAACGTTTCACTCACGCCTGTTTAATAACGTGTAGATCCTCTAACAACAAAAGTGTTTCCCCTGATCAGCACAAAGAAGAAGACTATTAGATCATTTTAGGGATTTATTACATTAAGCAGCAGGACATGCCGCCTCTTAAGAGTTGTAAATTGATTTACATGTGCATGATAAACCGTGTTACTTCATTTACACTATATGGATAAAAGCATTGGGGTGTCTGTACATTACACCACCATAGGCATTACTAAAGAATTGAAAATTACATTTACATTATTTAGCACACGCACCTATCCAGAGCGACTTACAAAAATGCTTTAATGCTTATCAAACTGTTATGGTTGTGTTTTTATTATGATGATGATTATCATTATATTTTTAAGAGAGAGAAATCACAGATGCGGTGTGGTGGTATAAAATTCTGAAATAAAAAAATAATTATAAATAAATGAATTCTTGCCCATTCATCCAGAAGAGCATTTGTTTGATCAGACACTGATACTGGATAAGGGGGACTGGGTCACAGTCTACGTTCTACTTCATCCCAATGGGGTTGGGGTTGGGGTTAGAGTTAGGGTTAGGGTTGGGGTAAGAGTTAGGGTTAGGGTTAGGGTTGGGGTTAGGGTTAGGGTTAGGGTTGGGGTTAGAGTTAGGGTTGGGGTTAGGGTTAGGGTTAGGGTTTGGGTTGGGGTTAGGGTTAGGGTTGGGGTTAGAGTTAGGGTTGGGGTTAGAGTTAGGGTTGGGGTAAGGGTTAGGGTTGGGGTAAGGGTTAGGGTTGGGGTAAGGGTTGGGGTAAGGGTTAAGGTAGCAACACATGCATCCAGTGCTCCAGAGTCCAATGGTGGTGTGCTTTGCTGCATGTTTGCCGTTGTGTTTGGTGATGTAAGGTGTAAATGCAGCAGCTTGACCATGGGGCTAATTTCAGAGGACGTTTGGAACAGAGGACAGGGGGCAGACAATGTTCAGTGGGGCAAAAAAAGTATTTAGTCAGCCACTGATTGTGCAAGTTCTCCTACTTGGAAAGATGAGAGACGTCAGTCATTTTGATCATAGGTACACTTCAACTATGAGAGACAAAATGAGAAAAAAGTTATGTCGTTTCTAACAAAGGTTGTGTTACAAGTAACATCAGTGGCTGACTAAATACTTTTTGTAAGGTAAGCAGATGGAATGCAATCTGTATTGTAGAACTTCAAAGTGCTTCTGTTTTCTTTTTAAAGATCTTCATACCTTGTCTGTTCTAGTGCTGCTGTACTGATGAGTCAAGTAATTCTGAGAGATGCAGCATGTCTCTAAAAGAAACAACAGCATCCGTGTCATTGGTGAAGAAGACACTTCCTGGATCCCGGGCATATGCAGAGGACTGGAGCAGAACTTCACAGAGACACTCCCCACAGAGATGAGTGTGAAGATTTTCAGTGAGCTGGACGTACATAGTCTGTGTTGTGCAACACTGACCTGCAAGAGCTGGAATATGATAATCGAGGGCAATGAACACCTTTGGAGAAGCCACTGCCTGAGTGCACTGGCCGTCTGTTGCAAGGATGTGGAGGGGGACAGACGGAATGGATTGTCATGGAAGGTTGGTTGCTCACAAGGGTTTTTTTTTTGCTTTGAGGTCCACGTAGAGGTGGAGAGTGAGAGAGGAAACCAGCGATCCTTTATCCAGAATTCATTAGCAGCTTCACTTTCCACATTTAAATAGCAACTTTTTCAAACCAATCGATTTAATAAATAAATGTGCAATTCATTTCTTCAGTCTTTTACGTGGTATGATTAGAATGTTAATGCTTTGTCGTTGCTAAGTTACATGTGTATGCACGGGAGTGCTTCAGTCAGATTGACTTGCAGTATTTGCGCTTCTAGAACCAATCAAATTGAAGGGTCAGAATAAACCATTGTATAATAAAAGCTGATTTTGCATTGTTTCAACATTAGGTATGCTTTTAAATGAATCATTTTATACTTTCTTTAAGGTTTCCGTTTGTTTTTCCTTTTCTCCCAGGTGATACTGGTGCGGAATTATCGGAAGGGATGTGTAAAGAAAAGATGGTTAAAGGGCAGGTACAGCAATATTTGCTGTGCTGAACATCTGCCCCCAAACAGCATGTGTCCTCTTGATGTAGAGACCTGGGGGGAGATATTGGAGGCAGAGCTGGAAAGATAGAGACAACAAAGATTTTGGATCATGCTGAAAATTGAAGCATTGTCTGCACTACCTGCTGAACTTGGATTTTACTCAAGCACTTAGATATTCTGCTCATGTAATTAGATTTTACATTTTTATACTGTTTTGTTATCATTGTTTAAAATAGCTTGAAGAACGGATGGGATGGTGGTTTTGACCTGAACAGTGTTGTTTTTCAAAAAATAGCTTTTTTGATGGTCATAAATCACCCCCAAAAATAATAATCATGTAATTGTATGTCAGACATTTTAATGTCAGCTTGTTCTGAATGATTGTGTTTTACAAATAATGGACATTTTGTGCTTTGGGTTTTTAATTATTGCTTTTATTTGGTTGTTAGAAACAAAAATATATAAAAGGAATTAATATATTATCTGTTTGTTATATTCTCTCCTGTTTTATTGTCAATTATTGTTTGCCAAATACAGCACTTGGATTTGGTCCATTGTAATTTGATTTCCTGATTTTGGCACCTTTTGAATAATGAATCTGCTTTTGTTGCATTATGGCTTGTTTTTGTAAGAAGTTTTCTGAGATTCAGCTGTGTTAACTGTGAATTTAGCCTCAAACTTGTGTCTATTAATAACTGAAAGGTGCACCAAGATATTTCAGTTTTTAGGTTTTTATGTCTCTGTGGATTAATTTCTGTGCTGCAACTTGAGACAGAAGAGCCTATTCTATAAAGGTTTCTTGCAATAGTATAAGAGCTAATTGTAAATCCTATGTTTTGAACAAATGTGTACTGTGTTAAGTGGTAATGGATTTTTTGTAGTTTGTGATGTCCATAAACACCATTGGTTTGACACACAATGTATTTTAAATATTTATGGTCTAACAGCATTCATTTGCCTTGGTGCTGCCCAACTGATAGAGTTGAAACAACTGATATACAATCAGCCAACATTTTTTGGGAACATATATGTACAATATTGTAATATTAAACTGCTCACAATAATTCAGAATGAATAGCAAGAAGATCCCAAGAACTCTGATCCTGTCTATGCCCCACCACTGGCAGTGTGTTTTGACACTCTTGGGAGATCATACACCTACACCCTGGGGCACTGTCGTCCAGTTTGACATGCTTCTGTTCACCCCATGAGTTTATCACTTGCTACTCAATCACCATAACTGAGTTTGCATCCCATTTTCACTCTCTTTGACTTTTCATTTGCTTTTCCAACTATCTTGTTTAATCAAATAGAATCAAATGCTTCTTTTTATAAGCGCTTCATGTTCTTATTGAAATTGAGTGTATATACATTGTATAAAATACATTTAAAATTTCATTTGCGAATGCAAACCTAGACCGAAAAACAATGTTTAGAAATGAAATCCTTGATGGGATATTGAAGGGTTTACAGTATTTGCAAATGCTTTAAGGCGTGTGCCACATTTTGGAAACAGTGGCAATTTTGGGGATAAGTTGGGAATGCAAAAGAGTAGTATGTGTTACATTTTGACTTTTTAATTGCAGACTGCATGAATCCAGGTGGTTTCATGTTTTGTCTGGTAAATTCATTTAATTTGTTAATATTCATCAATTCTTGCATTTCAGGTCTGCAGTCAAGAGAGGAAAAAATCTGCAGACTATAGAGGAAAAAGACCATCCAGACTGATCAGCAAGCCTAATAGGATATTTTATGGTGTGGGCTGTATCAGTGACCATTGAAAGGTAATTCGAGTTTTATGATAGCAGCATTAATGCAGAAAAGTACACATACATTTTAGAGAAGCATGTCCTGAGACCCTAACAGAGAAGGTGTGGAGAAATGCTTATCACCTTAAACTTGTATGCATAATGGGACAAAATAACACAAAAAACACTTAATCACCTGCTATCCTCTGTGCCATAACCTTTTATAAGTGTTGTGAGCAGAAATAGCAATAAATAAAACAAATGAACACTATGGAAGATGAAAGATTTTTATTTTGTAATTTTTTACTGTTTGGCTCTGTATACACCCTTGTGACATAGAGATCCCCCTTATAGACGCTGGATATTTTATAAAGATAGTTACATAGGTGACTTTAAACACTTATGTAACGTGATAAACAATAAATGGTCAGATGTTTAAGGGAAATGTTTAAGTATAATGATTCGTTTAAAAAGAGACCAAACTACTACAGCTAATCAGCTAAACAATTCAAATGTTCTGGAGCACAAAGTAACACAAAGGTGCCCTTAAGTTGAGTTATTTCTTCTAGAGATGAACACATCTCAAATGTTGGCAGGGATGTTGACCTTCACGTTAACGCTGTCCATCTGGTGAAAAGGAAAAACAAAACGTCTCTTAAAAACTACAAATTAGACTTTAGCAAGATAACTCTGAACAAGCAGTACAGCGAATACTGAATGCAACTGTTCTGCATAAGTAGTCAAACTATGTTAACACAACTTGTAAATTAGTATATTCAATTAGTTCAGTCAACCATGCGATACAACATACGAAAATGACTTACATCAATGACACCAAAGCTGTTTATAAAGGCATCCCCACATACGGTCATGGAAACCACTTTTTCCACTGCTATGCGATGATTGTAAGTGCAGAACGTCAGGCCATTGACAATCACCTAAACAAACAAAGGAAACCATTATCTCTTTCTGCATAAATTCAATAACCTTTAATTGTTGATACACCCATTTTGTTTCTTTACAAAACTGCACCTCATAGGCATCTGCTTTAACAAGGATGATGATATCAAAGGCTCCTCCTTTGACAAATGGGCTACTCATAGTCTCCTCCTTAGTCATCCATTCGTTATTCTTGCAGGTGTTGCGAACCACAGAGGTCAGGTGACAGATCAAGTGGAAAATAATGTCAAAGCCAGCTTTGGTCCACTCGCCCTCCAAATCTATTCTAAAGCTGCAAGTGACTCAGTATGAATAACAATACTCAACAGAAAACCACAACACATTTTTGATGATCAGCCTGGCAAACCACCAACAATTCACTGTATGTCATTGTCACCTAACAAGCAGAACTAATGGCAATTTTCCACTACTGCCAATTCATCAGCACCATGAATCACATCGTTTTCTGTATTGTAATTATTCATATAACTACAGCTCTAATTAGACGTTTTGCTTTAGAAATGCAGTGGACAGCTTTAGCACATCATAAACTTAATCACAAAGTGGTCATTACATCTTAGCATTGGAGTCATTTTCATCACAAACAAAAGCACTGCCATATTTAGTTATGCATTAATGTTTCGATTTTAGAATCAGAACCATGGTATGTAAGGTGTTCAAATGGTACACATACAGGTCCAAGATACCACACGACCCTAACACAGGCAGTATACATTTAAGCATTAGTGCCTACCTGCTGAAATCTGAAGAAACAACAACTCCTTGGAAAAACAAAGCATTTCCAGGTCTCAAGCCTTCAGGGAATACATGTGAGTAGCTTGTACTCTAGTAAAGGAATGTTGAGATGAAACTTGGTTTATTTTCTTGTGTAAATGTTATTAAATGCTATTTTTTATGAAATTACAAGGGTGATGTTACTTACAGGGTTGCATACTGGTTTTGCCCAATCAGACTGCAGTTTAGAAAGCTTGTCACGTGAAACACCAGGACTCAGTTCCTTACCAAAAGTAGACGTGCTCCAGTTCTGTGAAGTACAACAGAGATAATAGTAAAAGTTTAAGAGTGAAAGTAGTCTTTGGCCATTTGACAGGTTATTATTTTTTACTTTTATTTTACAAGTGATAATAATTCACATAAGAAACAAATGTGTAATCAACTTGCAAAGAAATACTGCTACTAGGTTCCTACTACTAATGATGATAATAATAAAAGTAACATTTTTTTGGTTCCTATGATTTCTTTTGAAACAAAGGTGACACTTCTTGAGGTGCTTTGTAACAGTTATTCTCTTGTTGTCATGATCATCTTTTTTTTTCTGACATATGAAACTCAGATCGTACACTCGTATGACACACAGTGGATGTAAGAGTCATATGAACTATGTGAAAAATGGCATCAGCATACAATAGGAAGCAGGATAAGTGCTTACTAGTGGGCAATTTATAGGCACTATACTGCTCACAAAAATAAGGGAAATGAAATATCTCCTAATCTTTGTAAGCAGTGTAATACAAAAACAAACATAGAAATGAGTAGCGGATAAGGTTAGAGATTTTGTTTGATCAGGATGGACCTATCTATGCATTATTTACACATCTGGCAAAAACATTGGTTTCACTCATCAGATTTAATGAAATAACTCTAAAAAGGAAAATAAAACCTATTACTTGTGATGCCTGAAACAGCCAGTTGTAAGCTGTGCACTGCACTAAGTAATGATTGCGGATGATACAAGTCCAGTGCCCCTCCCTCCTGATCTATAAATAAAATGATCTTTGATGTGAAGTTACCAATATTGATGGCTAAATGGATGCTAAGTACTGTGAGATGTAAGAAATCAGCTAATCTAACAGTGAATTCCCATAATGATCTGGTGACCAATTTAGGGGTTCTTTCTATAATTTCTATAATTTCATAGCAAATGAAATTCTCAACAACATGTCTTACTGGAACAGTGCCGAAGGTGTTCATCACAACATCGCCATAAATTCCAACAGCAATCACTTTATCCACGGAAATGCGGTGCTTGAACAAAAAACACCTCTGTCCGTTCACATACACCTGGAATGAAAATACTATTAATATTACACATATTTGTTGTATGTTATGTTCTGTAATATTTTGGTTATTCTGATACTCACCTCATAGCCTTCGTTTTTAATTAAATAAAAGATATCAAAGGCTGATCCTGCAGTTACAGGACAGCCTGAGATCTCTTCTGCCTCCCAGTTGCCATTCCTGAAGCTGTTACAGACCAGCGAAGTATTGATACGAGGGTTGAAGTGAAAAGCAATGTCATTGCCCTTTGGCCCCAGATTTATTCTGAATCTGTATGGAAAACAAACAGTGGTTCAAAGAAACGCAAATGCTGTGTTATCTGTCAAACGTCAGGATTCTCTCTTTGTTATGTTTGCTCTGCCACTGAATTAATCTCTGCTTCCACTGCTAATAGTCATTGTATATTTGGTGCGTGCCATGAGTACATACTCTTGTCCATTTGCTAAAACAGTTCCTTGGAAGTACAATGCCATTCCTGTTTTCAGTCCTCCAGCGATTTCACTATTACAGGGAATCATCTGTAGCATTAACACAATAGTTGTTTACTTAACATACTGTTAATATTATCAGTATTGATGTACAATGCTCAGTGAAATTTTGTTACTATTGTTAAAGATACACTGCTCACAAACAATAGGGGATATTTTGTTTTGAAATAAACCCTCATTTTTGTGAGCAATATATGAAATGTAGATTTTGGTAGGGTGTCACTCTAAAGACATTCTAGTGTAATTATTGCACTTTTGAGCCTAAATTCGCATGTGTTTACTTACAGGGTTGTTGACAACATTTGCAACCTCTGACACAATAGTAGAAAGACTCCATCGTGAGACACTCCAGGCGCCCATTGTTTTTGTTCTTAGATCGCTTAAGGGTGAAGACGTGCTCCAATTCTATGGGTGGAAACATTAATGATGTGAATTCATTTATTAAGTATGGAGATTTACTTTTTGTCTGACATGCATAAATATTCACATTGTTTTATGCTTGGGATTACTTAATTTCCCATATGGTGTAATTATAAATCAAAGCGAATAGGTTTTAATGTGATTTTTAAGGTGACCCACCTACAAGTGCACACCCATACTAGTGCAGACCCACACTCATAATTAATTATATTAATAAATGTACATGTTCCTGTCTAGTTGTAGTATCACATAATTGAAGTCTTTAGAACGTGACTTACTTGAACAACTCCAATGATGTTAATCAAGACATCACCACAAATGTTCAACGAAGTCACTTTTTCCACCGGCACGCGGTGTTTGAACAAACAATACCACTGTCCGTTCAAATACACCTAGAAAGAGAATACATGTAACATTAAAACGAATAAAGTCTTGTTTAGTGTATTTAATGTTCTATAATGCTGTTATTATTTTAATTACGTCATAGCCCTCTGTTTTAGTGACAAAGAAGATATCGAAGAGAGATCCTCTGCTTAGAGGAGAGTTCCAGGTCTCTTCTATGCTCTCCCAGCAACCCTTTATGTAGCTGTCACGAGCTACTGAGCCCACTTTGATTCGAGTGTTGAAGTGAAAAGCAATGTCATCACTCGTTTTCGCGATCTTGAAATTATATGAAATGCTGTGGAACAGAGACAGAATATTAAAGATAAGTAAAGGCTGTATTATCTTGATTATAATATATAATATGACTATTATGTCGATCACTTATTAAGGATCTTTGATCTGTGTAATCTGTCCCTTATTTCATCTAACGTTCCACTACTGGAACAGGCTTCATCTTTATTTATTCAATGTGGTGTCCTGAATACGTACGTATCTGCATTTGGTAAAACAGTCCCCTGGACATATAGTACAGTTCCTGGTTTCAGACCCCCAGCAATGTCACCGTCATATGGAATGCTCTGAAGAAAATATAATCATATGAAAATATAAGACACCATCATGTTGTCATATAATGGAAAAACTCTAAGAACTGGTTAAGTTAACCAGAAGGTCCCCCCCCTCTTTTTACTCACAGGGTTTGTAATCTCTGTCTTGGTAGTAGAAACACTCCGTGCGATGCTCCAGGGGCCAGCTATTTTCGACCTTATGTCACTTACTAGTGAAGAAGAGGACCAGTTCTGTGGGAACAATTGATTGTACCTTTGAAATAATGAAAAATATGGATTTTTTCTTTTCTACAAAAGTATAAAGGGCTTATATTTCTGTATTTTATAATTCTGATTTTAGCAACATAATATTTAATATTGCCAAATGTAATATTACAATAAAAACCACCA
>JAUZST010013357.1:0-11053 GCA_034779995.1 Parotocinclus haroldoi
GGGGTGAAGTCCGGATGCGTCCTTTACTGTCAACTTTCTACACGACGCAAGTGCTGATAATATAATAAGGTCGTTATAATTAATAATGCAAATGGATGAGCCCATGACATTTCCTAACGTGTATTTCCTCAATGCACTGATGATAGTAATAATAATAATTACAGTAAGAAGGCTGGGTGTTTGAATGCTTGACATTTTAAACACAAACACCCTTTGTAAAAGTAGGAAATGACACACAAGCTGTGCGTACATCTCTCTTTACAACTTCACTTTCGATTTTTTTTTTTTTTTTCTTTTTTTAAAATGGACATAAAGATAAAATGGACAGAACATTGAAATGTAATTCTAAAGACCTTTTTATATTATCAGCACTTGCAAAGTAAAGAATTATATCCACGTACACTGCTCACGAAAACTAGGGGATATTACATTAGAGCTCATTTCATTTTGATACAACCCCCTAATTTTGTGAGCAGTAGGCTATATTTCTATAATGCATAATGGTGCGGTAACATGCTGTGTCCCGTAGCATCCCGAGCATGCAAAGCTAAAACGGTAACGGGCCTGAAGAAAAACATTTTGCTGATTACTGCTTGTCATCTACCTCGCAGCAAATCCAGACTTTGCTCGCGCCGCCGAAGTCTGAAGAGGGCGAGAAACGGAGCCGCAAGCTCGAGCGGAGCAGTAGGAGAGCGGGAAGGGCAACGAACCACGACACCTGCGACAGCTGCCGCGAAGGAGGCGACCTACTGTGCTGCGACCACTGCCCCGCCGCCTTCCACCTGCAGTGCTGGTTAAGACCTTTCTCTCTTTTATTACATGCATAACATTTCATTTTCCCTAAAGCGTTTACCTACCCTTTACTTTAATTATTCGTGTCATGTTTAAACGCGTTCTTTACGTTAATATCGATGCAATTTCGGGTTATTTAAACCATTCCTGTGAGCTCATTCATTACAAACGTATTCATCTCTTCGAAATAACGTCTAATCTTTCTGCGCCTTGGTCCTCCCGTTGATCCTCAATGTTTAGGGGGTTTCTCCTTGCCACCGTCGCCCTAGGCTTGCTCAATCTGCGATTGTAAATGTTAGATGTGATAGGATATAAAATTGTAAAGCTGCTTTGAGTTAATGGCCTATTGTAAACAGCAAAGAAGCTACAGAAATGAAGCTGACTTGACTGAAGTCTGAAAGGCCACGAGCTCACAGAACCTGTTACTGATTACACAGCTCATATGATCGTGACCCAACATTGATTTAATCAGTTAAATGAGATGTTTCGTTCCATCACGCTTTTATTGTCCAGAGCTCAATGACATTAGATGGAAAGTCAACCAAAAAGGCAACAGAGCACACTTAAATTCTGTCTTTATGCCGGATGACTCCAGCACGCCCAGTTATGAATGCACGCCTCAAAATGTTGCTTGGCAGATGGTCTGTGCTGCAGCTGAGTTGCATGACTACAGCTGACCAAACTGCAGCTGTTATTACTCTGCATGTTTCCCCGTAGCTACATAGCTTTAATAAGAGACGACATGGCTTTAAAAGGCCTGGGAATGTATTTGTATTTGAAACGGGGTTCTCTAGTCACTGGTTCGAGAGCAGACGCCCGAGTCCCTGATCTAAACTGTTTGACTCTTCAGGGATCTCCTCGTTGCGTTGGTAGTCCAGGTTTGTGTTCAGACATATTTATTTTTAGTTGGAACCACGTGGTGCACACATTTACACTGTGCATCTTTAGTCTGTGTCGCCTGTACTGGGAAGTTCGAGTCCGTGCAATCACAGCGAGGTTTAGAGTCGGTATCAAAGAACTGATTTTTGCCTTCAAGTGTCAAGCAAGGAGGAAGAAGATTTGTATTGGTTCATTTATAGAACAGTGGGCAGGGTTGGAGCAGTTAATTGAATTCTCTAAAAAATAATCCTGTTACTCATTACTTTAAGTTCTTCCCTTAATCCAACATTAATCTGGACCGAATACGGAGTACAACGAGAAGTCCTGTAATTGTTTTATTTAAGAAAAGAGAATAAATTTTTGTTTTTCTGAGGCGGATGAACAAATCTGGCCAGCAGGCGTCGCTAGAGTGCAAGTGGTTCCAATGGTTGGAATTCAGAACGCTTTATTTCGTGCACAAATTGCATAAACAGACACTACTCTGTACTATATGGATGAAGTTTTGTTGCAAAGGGTTTGGGAATATTTCATATTATTTAATCTGAAACGTGAGTAAGAATTTTTAGTTGTAACTGAAACGTGGTTATAAGAGTACCATAACGGAGTATTTAGTTTACTGTATTGCCTTAATTTGTACCCCGTTACACTCGGCACGGCCTGCAAGTCAGTTCCTTTCATTACTAAAAAGTCTCCCCTTTTAAAGATGGAGATCCAGGTCTCGGATTACTGCACTGGGTCGAATCATTAACCGAGCGTTCTGAATGTCTCTGGTTTAAGCAGAGCTCTAGAAATACCAGTCCGAGCATAATGAGGAAACAGGGACTGCTGTACTTGTGGTTTTCCAGCCGTAATGCAATAAGGTGCTCTCCCGAAGCCATCAGAAAACCCCCGTACAAAATTAAGCATGCAGTTGGGCTGCGCGGGCTTTAGCCAGAGCGTACATTTTGAATCTCCTGCGTTCCGTATCGATGTTGTTCAGTGTCAAACCCACCTAACGTTGTGATATAAGGCCTTGGCTCTGTTCCCAGGACCCGCCTAGCTCTCATGCAGTTCTCCTGTAATAAATCACGTATAGATAAAGCAAGCAGAGAGTCGCTGCTTTAAGAATCGTAGCTTCTGCTGTGTGCAGATTTTCACCTGCCGTGCATGTCGGGGAGGGACGACCCGGCACCTTGTCCTGTCGGGTGTGTTTAGTGTAGAGTTTCTAACTCTTGAGAGGAAGGATATGAGTATACAGAGTTGCACAAGTCTGGCGGATGTGGATACCTCGGAAGCTTTCTCGTTATCGCTACACCCAGTATCCCGTCCCGAAAAAAAGGTGACAACCTGCGAGGTTAGCATGCCAGATGTGACTTAAGGATTAGAATGCAGAGGCCCCTTTTTTTTTTTTTTTTTTTTTTTGGCCAGTACCTGGAATTTTTTGGAATGTTCCTGTGCAGACAGCCATGTATTGAATTGCGCTTACATGGGTGGGAAGTAAAATCTTATTGTCTAAAGCATGCTTTACGGGCGCCGCGTGTGCTGGCGCAGTGACCGTGCCCACCGATGGGCCCCATCATGGATCATGTAAAGGCACTACCAGTTATACAATAGTTCAGTTTATACATTTCTTCGCTTAACAGTATAATAATATACATAATTGCTTATTTAGTAGAAACTGCATTCTGAATTTTGAGTCTTTCCCTTGGCGATTGATTCCCAGCACGATACTCTCCTGTGTTTACTGTTCATCCGGGCAGCAGCGCCTTCTGTCCACCATATTGTTTGCTTGTCACATTCAAGACATTAGTCAAGAAATGACATGAAACACTGAGTATTAATAAGTGTTTGAAGCCTGTGTAAGGTACGTTATGCAGATATCCAGTATACAGGGTGATAAAAAAAAATCTCAGGACCTCCAGACGTCCTGAAAGATAGACCCCTTATTCATTACTTACTGGGGTATTCCGATGTATAATTTTCCCTTTTGTTTCTGAAAAAAGGGTGTCCTACAACTTTACGGTCCCACAAATGAGACTTGAATTATTAATGCTGTAATTGAGTTCATTCTGTCGGAGTTGCTTATGTTTCACATGGATTAAATGCCAAGTTTCTTTGCCTTTCCTCATGTCTGAGCGTCTGCGGACTGTCCCGAGGTACCACCTAGAGTTTCTAACCGCCCTTTCGCATCTACGTCCCTTAGTAACCCGCCGCTCAGCAGGGAAATGCTCCCTCCAGGAGACTGGATGTGTCACCGTTGCACAGTTCGAAAGAAGGTGAGTCTCCAGTGAGGAGGATTTACAGCTTAACCTTAACTGCTTCGCGCCGGCTGTCCCGCTAACCCCGAGCGTCTCTTAATTATGTAGCACAAGCTAACCCTTGGGTCATGTGGTGCCTGTATTAATTAGCTCACGTTATCTGAGGATTCCTGGGTTGCAAGGCCGAGTAAACAAGTTTGTTCTTCTGTCACTCCAGAAGCGAGAGCAGAAGAAGGAGCAAATCAACGGCCTCATGCTGGCCAAGCAGTCGACGTCGCCCGCCACCGAACTGGACCTGGGCACGCTGCGCCTGGATCCCACCGTGGCCAGTACAGGCCTGCGGGCGGCCGTGGCCCAGGTGCGACTTCTGGAAAGGAGGCCGAGCAGTCGGCCTGCCACACCCACCTCGAACGCCTCCTCCACCGACACGCCCACTCCCTCAGAGCACAACGACGTGGAGGAGGACCTGCTGGACGTGGAGGACGAGGCGCAGGGATCCGAGCCCGAGAGCGGTCCGTCCACCCTAAAGAGGCCCTTTGACCTGCTGATCGCCGCAGCCTTGCAGAGGAACCCCACGCAGTTCCAGCTGCCCAACGACCTCACCTGCACTACCGCACTTCCAGGTAGGGGTGCGCCCGGACTTTTCGGTGCATGTGGACTGGGTCTGAACAGCTGGATCCTTTGATTGTATAGCTACTCAGTGTCCTCCTTCCAACAATGTTCCCCAGGAACCAGCAAAAAGAGGCGGAAAGAGGAGTCGACAGGAAAGAACGCCAAGCGGTTGCAGCATGAGCTGGACCACTACGGGCTGGTCCCGCTGCCGGTCAAAGTGTGTTACACCTGCAGCAGGTATCACTTTCTCAATATTATTTACTCTTTAAAGATCAATTATCCCTTTTATTATAAAATTCAGGGCAGCATTTGAGGACAAAAACGGGATCCTGGCTAGAAGGCATCACCAGAGCCCAAACCTGCACTGTGGGTTCTGCTCTGGCCTTGCCCAGGCACCATTGGCTGTCCTGTCCAGTGTACTTCTGGACCCTGATCAGAAGAAACGGGGTTAAGACTGGAAACCTAAACAAGTTTCCTATTCACCATGTTGTTGCAGGAGCTGCAGACTAGCACCGTTGATCCAGTGTGATTATTGTCCCCTGCTGTTCCACATGGACTGCCTCGACCCACCCCTCACTGCCATGCCCACAGGCAGATGGATGTGCCCCAATCACATCGAGCACATGGTGGTAAGTTTATTTCCTTCATCTCTCTTTTCTGTCAGCACATGTCATAGTAGTTTTCTGTCATTCAGACGTGAATAAGGTGTATACAAGACAGATTTGTACTTCCTATGATAAATCTTAAGGCCTCGGCCGTTCAAGTGAACCGACGTCGAGCTAAACGTCGCACCGAATGTCACGTACGTACCTGCACTAAGTTCCGATTCGGTCTGATCCGCTTCGTTCCAGCTGAACCAGCGAAGCCTAACGCTAAGCAACCGCTGCCAGCTCTTTGACCGTTTTCAGGACCGCATATCCCAGCACGCGGTCAAAGTCGACTTCCTGCAGCGAATACACCGCCAGCATCCCCCTACGAGACGTGCTCCCCACGCCCCCACCAAGAATACCCTGAAGGTCAGGCTTTTGGAATGTCTCTGAATCCCGTTCGATAGTTCGCTAAATTCAGTCGGCCTCTTAATTAAAGTCGGATGCTTTCTGTCAACCCCCCACCCCCACCCCCCCAGGTCCCGGATGCCATCAAGTCACAGTACCAGAACCCACCTGCAATGATCCCGTCTGCAGGAATCCGGGACGGAGAACTCGTCTGCTCGGGCGTTTCAGAAAACTCGCCATCCCACCACTTAAGCAGCGACGACGAGCAACAACAGGTACCCCCGACTGTGTGTAACGTGGAAGACGTGTGTGTGTGTGTGTGTGTGTGTGTGTGTGAGGTTGCAGCACATCACGGGTCCAGCCCTGTAACATGACGACTCCTGATGCAGCATGAATATGGATAATCCGTTTTCTTTAACATCTGCTTTCTCTTCACAGTGGCTCAGGGACGTGATCTCGCTCCAGTGTAGCATCATGCGCCATTTGTCTGCCAAGCAGACGTCGAAGTCACCTTGCGATTCCACGCCGACAGAAAAGACTGCTTCAGCGGACTCTCCTCGTTTGCAACCGACGCGCAGCGCAGACACGGCGGCCTCCCGCAAGCCGGCGGAATCGCTCGGCCTTAATTCGGAGCCGCGCCCCACCTGTAGCTCCTGCAAAGAAAAGCCCTGTCAGAACTGCGGGACCAGTAACGGTCCGGTCGAACGACCCGCCCAAACTAACGGAGGCCAGGCGTGCTCCTCTACCCCCGAGGAGTCCTCGGGCGCAACCCACAATCGCACTTCGCACGTCCAGGACCTGCCCAATCACGCCGACCCTGCCCTCGTTAAAACCGAAGACTCGGGTTTAAAACCCTGTGCTGCTGCCCAAGCGCTTTCATCTTCCACTCGAGTCAAGATTGATCCCAGCCCTCCTCCCAGTCACTCCCAAAAGCCTTTCCAGCTGCCATGGGTGCTGTCACGCGGAACGCAAGAAGCTGGCGCCAGTCCTGTGGCGCCCTCTTCAGGTGAGGCTCCTGTCTGCATGCACCGAGATTTACGCTGCCTCTTCAGAGTGTGGTTGTGCGTTACGTTTCGTCTCTTCTCAGAAGGAAAGCTCAGTCCCGATGCTGCCTGTGGCTCAGACCTCCTCAATTTGGGAGACCTATCCAGCTGCCTGAAGAGCATGATGAAGGGAAATGGAGGTGAGTAATGCGCAGGCACGAACGCAATTTTGAATATTAGATGTGACATTTCTTAGACGCCCCTTTCCAAACGGATTTGAGCCCACAGCCTTAACCACTAGTCCATCACAGTCCCAGTTGTTAGAAGAAAACCAAGCTTAATCCAGAATCCCCATGGAGCGAATCTGATTTGACTGTAAAACCATAACAGCATATTAACTTCTTAACGCCGCATCTTGTCGCGTCCCGGTTGTACCCGCGTCCTGGACTGGAGCCGCACATTTCTATTAGTGGTGAAAAATGTACATGTCAGCATTCAGCAGAAGATCTTTCTCCGGCAGAGATCGAGTTGAACAGGCTGGATGAACAGTTCATCAGGCTGCTGGCGTGGCAACGAATCCAACAGCTCTTTGAACCTAAAGCGCCTCCTGTCCAGGGCGACGCGCCCTCACTCGCCACCGCCGCTTTCACGCAGCAGAACTGGCAAACCGAAGGTAACGGTTCTCGCTGCTAGCTTTTGAGTCGTCCGCCCAATTCGGAAATAGTCGTCACCTTGTCCCTCTGTCTTTCTCAGCTCAAAATAAGGACGTCCAGGCCAGGGCGACGTTTTACCCTCTGTCGGGGAAGGGAGCGGCAGTCAGCATGTGCTACAGGAGCCTTTACATAGGAACCGGTGAGTCTCTGTCCGCACTGTTTACGCCTGGCTAACGTCGTCAGGGTGTCGTAACCCAAACTTTCCCGGCAGGTGCTGACATGGACGTGTGCCTTACGAATTACGGGCATTGTAACTACGTATCGGGGAAGCACGCGTGCATCTTTTACGACGAGGTAAGCGCAGCCGAGCGCTGACACCATACTTGCGTTGCTGTGCTTTCCCTGATCGGGTTTAACGTGTCCCCCTTGCAGAACACGAAGCAGTACGAGCTGCTTAATTACAGCGAGCACGGCACCACGGTGGACAACGTCCTGTACTCGTGCGACTTCTCAGAGAAAACGGGCCCGAGTCCGTCCAGCGGGTTGGTCAGCAAAGTGCAGAGCATCATCCGTAAGCACCCACGGCTCGTGCCTGGATTTTTTTTATTTATTTATTTTTTTTAATACGTAGTTGCTCAAGTCCCGACTGTGATATCCGCTAACTCTTACGTCTCCAGGCCGCAGTAAAAAGAGGAAGAAGGAGGAAGGCGAGAAGGAGGCAGAACACAGCGAGGTGGGCCAGGTGATGAGCAGCCAGGCTCCGCACTCCCAGCTCCGGCCGTGCAGCTGCAAGGCGAGCGGCTCCAGCCTGATCGGGGGCAGCGGTGCGGGCTGGGAAGGCACGTCCGTCCTCCACCACGGCAGCCACGTCAAGCTCGGCTGCCTGCAGTTCGTCTTCAGCATCACAGAGTTCGTCAGCAAGCCGCCCAAACAGGAAGAGGGCGCGCCTGGCGTGGCGTGCGGCCCCGCCCAACAGGGGGAGCCGCTTCCCAAACCCACCCTCATCCACCAAGTGCCAGCGCTTCATCCCAATCCCGTTCCGTAGCCCCGCGGCTCGGCCGGTCTCGGCTCGACTCGGCTCTTTGAGCCAGCCTCGGACCTGTACAGACCTGAACGTCCCACTCTGTCCGAGGGTTTATTTATAAACGGCTCTTCGTTTGCATGACGTCACACCTTTTTGCTCCCCCGGTCTGTTAGAAGTGCAAAAACGCCACGTTTTAAAATTCGATCAGGCACGCGGTTTCCAGCCAGTAAGAAATCGGAGCACCTTCTGTTTTGTGCCAGTAACGAAAAGCTTTTATTAAAAGATCACTTTAGTTTTTTTTCTTTTCTTTTTTTTTTTTTTTTTTGTCCGCTCATAAACACAAACCCTTTTATTTACTCCCTTATTATTTAACGTTCTGTATTTGAAGCTATAGTCACGTTCCCCTTTCCGGTTCTCCACCTTCGCCCCCGTCCCAACACCCCGGCGGTTCAGGTGCGCGTTCACACTCGAGATTATTCTTACACGTTGTATATATGTATACGTATCCGTACCCGTGTAACTTTTACGAATCGCGGCGTGTCCAGCACATCAAAACCGAAGCGACGCGTGTCCGTTGTGTACAGAGGAGCCACGAGGGAAAAGCGCAGGGTGCGGTGTACATATGCTGTTCTGGCTTTTATATTTGTACAGTGCTTCATTCGGTTGATGTTATGTAGCTCTCGAAGTGTTAAGTCTTTCTTTTTTTCTTTATTTTTTTTTTTTCTTTAATACTGTAGTCATTATGTATATGTCTGTTTAAAGAGATTTCATCCGAACAGTTTCACGTACTCTGTTCTTACGATTTTGACCAGTCTGTTAAACAATGTAAATATCGAAAGATTTTAAATAACATGCTTTAGAAACTTCTCGACTTCTCCCGTCTGTTTTTATTGTTGACCGCTTTATACGCCGATCGAAGGCACTGTAACTGTACAGGTAAGCACTTTAACATCTGTAACATCTGTATTATCTTCTGTATACATTACAGTAGAGTTTCTTATTATAGTGTCTAGAGAGTGACTTCCAGCTGATCCTGTTTTACAAGGCACAGGCTTTCCTGGCAGATTGGCCATCCAGGACTTCGGAAGGTGTGTCCGTGTGTGTGTGTGTGTCCTGATTTTTAGCGTCGCTAATTTAATCCACTAATCCTCAGAGGCCTGGGACAGGGCTGAAAGGGAGGCCCAACGATCTAACTGTTTAAAAGTTAATTTTGATTTTTGCAGAAGTTATTTTAAGATTTGATTTGCTCCTGGTATATACTGTGGTACCACGTTTAAAAAAAACAAACCGTGACGTTTGCTATAGGACCATGATCATCCCCTCTTAAGGGTCTTGCTCAAGGACCAAATGGCTGCAGCTTGGCAGAGGTGGGATCTGAACGTTGGACTGTTTCGTTTATTAGCCATTACCTCAAAGCATTTCACATCTCGAGCAGTTAGCAGACACCCTTAGCCAGGGAGACTTGCAACTTATTCAGTCTAAAAATCAAGCAGGGTTTCTTGCTCAGGTTCCAAACAGTGATGGGCTGGTAGAGGCAGGAGTTAAAGCCTGGACCTTCTGGTTCAAAGTCCAGTACCTTGACTGGGAAGCCACCACAGTCCTGTCGTTTTGTTTTAAAGCTCCAGAAGGTCTTACACGTGTTAACGCGTTGTGAAATTAATATTATATAAGAGTTGATGGACGCAATGTTTTGGCACGAAGTTCACTGGAGGGGGGGGGGGACCAGTGCTGAGGGAGTGTCCTTCTCGTGGGTGTGTTGAGGTTTGAAGCCCTGGAGTTTCAGGTTGTTTTCTTTCAAGCGGTTGATTTGGCTCCAAGATGTTCTGCTTGTTGATCATCTTCGGGGCTTTGCTCTGTATTTATGTGATCTTCTGCTTCACTGTGCTGAAAACGCCGACATTTAAAGGTTCTGCAAAGCTGCACGGAAAGACGGTGATCGTCACAGGTAAACAGCGCGTGCTTTGACGATTTGTTTATCCACGCGTTCGGTTAGATGTGCTCCGTGCTTTGCGCCATGGTCGAAGTTACGTCATCCGGTTGGATCCGGCCGTTCTCCTTGACAACTCGACCACCTCTTTAACCTCAACGTGCAGAATTCCGATTTTTTTCCTGTTCAAATAAATATTTTAAAGGGTCAAGTAAATGTACCTTAGTCTAGAAATGTATTTCACAAATCCGTGACACTGACTTGCAACTTCACGAAGCAGCCACTAGAGGGCTGCAGTCAACGTCAAGATCCGTCTCCTGTCCCAATGTTTTCTATAGCTTACATATACATTACATCATAGATTATTGTTTTCTGCTGTTAAATCAGCCCCAAAAGATGAACCTACAGACACCACACTGCATTTTCTAGACACGGAACGTCACCGTTGAAACCCGTTGTGATTTTTTTTGAAGCCACTAAGATGGCCGACTGAGCGCTGACATTTTGGCTAGGCACAAATTGCGTTTTTTAATGCCAGGAACGCGCATTGAGACTGACTGCACTGTTCATGCGATACAAACGTCCCAGTGCTTGGCTTAAGAGCGCGTTCATGTAATGTGACCGGTCAGAATGAGCTGTCAATCACGTAATCGCCACACCCCGTAAGAATCGCGATTATAACTTAAATAAAACACACAAAGTAAAATACAGGAGAGATGGCGGCGTCATGGTTAATTAATTAATTCGGAGAATACAGATGCCACAAAAAATAAGTTAATGTCATGTAATTTGAAATGAAAACTCGCCGCCTGAGCCGTACAAATAAACAAGAGAGGGCGGGGTTACGCGTAGTACTCCAGCCAGCCACTAGAGGGCATTGAGATTAAAACTGTATGGCTTCACGTTTCACCCGCTATCGTTGAGTTCATTCAGTATAAACTAACGTCCACT
>JAUZST010013358.1:0-11052 GCA_034779995.1 Parotocinclus haroldoi
CTCTCTCTCTCTCTCTGTCTCTCTCTCTCTCTCTCTCTCTCTCTCTCTCTCTCTCTCTCTCTCTCTCTCTCTCTGTCACACCCTCTCACACACACACACACACTCGCACTCTCTCTCTCTCACACCCTCTCACACACACACTCGCTCTCTTACACACGCACCGCGGCTATTGCTGCATAAACACCGGGTCAATTCGTTTGCTCAGAGCGCATACGGCGCCGATAGTTCCACCCTGACCCTCCTAAAACTAAACACAACATCAGATTCAAAGCATGCCCCGCCCCCCCACCGTGCGACTGCCAAAACGTGTCCTGTTATGCGGAAACAGAGGTAAAAGGACGGCATGACGCACGCTGGAATGATCCATCCTCTGCCAAGTTTCCAGCACGATACTTTTGGGTGTTATCTCTGGATAGCGCAGCTTGTAAAACAGAACAGGCTGTGTAAGTTTAGCTTCCTCCTCATTGGTTACGGTTACCTGCGGAGATGTTTATCAAACCGATGACAGAACACGTTCTGATTTAAGTTTATATACAGACTAACGTAAACAGTTTGGCCCTACAGGTTTTCGCCATTTTATGACCAAAGGTCAATGACTGGACGTTACCGTGGTTACAGTCTGTTTATGTAACTTAATAATATACTCACAAGAGAACTGCAGGTTTATTTCGTTTGCAATTTAACAATCTAGGCATCGTCTCAGATTATCCATCCGTCCATTACCTTCCGCTTATCACCCGGCACGGGGTGGCGGGACAACCGGTGCCCACCCGGCAACTCTGGGCGCAAGGACAGGAGCAACCCTAGACAGGGCGCCAATCCATCGTAGGGCGCACGCACACACACGCACAGTTATGCGCCAAGGGCCACTTAAGACACCTCAATTAACCTAACACGCATGTCTTTGGACTGTGGGAGGAAACCGGAGTACCCGGAGTAAACCCCCGCAGACACGGGGAGGACATGCAGTTTTCCACACAGAAAGAACCCAGGCCGCTCCGCCCTTGGGATGGAACCCGGGACCTTCTTGCTGTGAGGCACACCGAGCCGCCACCCACCGAGCCGCCGCCCATGAGTTTAGCCATAAATTGTCATTTCTATCGGTGTGAGTTTTTATCAGTTGGGGTATGAATGTCCTCAGACCGGAATGCGCACATTAAACGAAGGTCTAGCAGGCACACCTGGGTTAATGACGCATTTCGTGTTTGGGTTTTATTTTTCCCCAAACCTAAATGTCACACATTAAAGTCATTTTTGGATATGATTTGTGGAGCTTGAACAATGGGTGTGTTCCATATTTCCCACTAGCAGCAGCTGATGAATATTTATTAATGGCTCACTAACATCTGCTCTCTCTCTCTCTCTCTCTCCCTCTCTTTCTCCAGCCTGATGCTCCAATAGCTCTGACTGACGATGATGATGATGATGATGATGAAGCTCTGCCTACTTTCTCTTCTGCTCACATACGGCTTCCCTCCAGTTCAGAGCATCATCCTGATTCTCCAGGTCTGCACATTGATTCTGGATCCATTTCTATCCCAGAACTCAGAAGCTTGTTTAGATGGTTAGGACGTGGCCCATACCAGAAGATCTCTCTAAGACCTCATCGTCCTCTTCATCGGTCAGGAACCAGAGGTAAGGGAAGCGTGTGTGTACAGTTATGGATTTGTGAACATCAGGTCTTGGTTTGCTTTAATGTGACGGCATTATGTCATACACTCTTTACAGGAACAAACATTGCATATGAAGCAGATTAAAAAAAACAAAACAAAAAAACGTAACTTTAAAGAGCTTACGGAAAAACATTTACGCCTTGCTGTCCTTTTATTAAAATGAAATTTGAAAGCATAGCAATTTGCATATTCAAGCTATGAACGCACACAAAGAACTTACAAAACCGTATTTATTCTAGGGTTTATTTTAAACTGCACACTCAGGAACACTTTAGAGATGCCATTTGACCTAACACCATTGGCACTGGTATTTAAAAGGACAACCACGGTGCCCCACAGGCTAACCGGTGCACCTCCGTGCTGCTTTGCTAGGTCTGTAACTAGCAACAGTTCAAAAGTCATTACGAAAGGAAAGGTGCCAAAACTTTTGCAGACCTTCTTATTTCCACTATGGATCATAAGATTTGCTTAAAAGGTGTGACAGGGCATCATATTTGAGGTAGGATCTGAAAATGCTGACCTAATGCCTTTGCAGTAAGTTGTAGGAACAGTATATGGGCAAAAGTTTTGGGACACCCCCCACATTAGAACTGCAGAGGGTTTTATGCCACCCCACTCTAAATACACAGGCATTCATATGGACTGCTCCCCCGTTCCACGTTTCTGGGAAGGTTTATGACAGGATTTTGGACTGTGGCTGTGGGGATTCAGCCGGAAGAGCTTTGGAAGGACACTGATGTTGGACAGTCTTTGTTCCCGTTCATCCAAAGACGTTCAATGGGCTTGAGATCAGGGCTCTGTGAGGGTCAACCATGCCTTTATGGAACAGAGATGGCCAACCTGTTCCCACAGTGTCGCCCAAAATATGCTGGGATGCCAAAGCTTTAAGGCTGCCCTCCACTGGAGCCAAGACCTGCTCCCAAAAATCCCATAGCACCACCTTTTCTCCAGAAAACTTTACAGTCAGGTAGGCAACGTTCTTCTGCCGTTCTCCAAACCCCCAGAGAAGTGTGATTCTTCACTCCACAGACTACATTCCCAGCGTTCCCAGTGTTCCCAGTGTTCCCATTGAGCTTGGCGATTGGTTAAACCCGTGCAGCATGAAGCTCCAGGTGCCCAGTTTTAGTTCTGATATTATTTTTCCAGAGGAGGTTTGGAACTCTGCAGTTATTGGGTGGAGCAGGAGAGCCTTGGTTGGCAGCTTTCATGCAGTATCACGCACTCTTAAAAACTTGAATTGCTCTGTCGCCCAGTTTGTTTGGTTAGGTGTTGGACTTTACACCTGAATTCAAATGCAAAGATTAAGAGATGTGTCCTAATACTTTTGCCCGTACATTATATGTAACGCTCAGTAGTTGCGATAAAGGTTGCTGTTCTGCTGCTCTCTTTTGAAGGCATGTCGGCTAATTAGCATAACCATGACATCAGCAGGCGGTTGCCATGGAGACGCAGTTGGACATTTCAGTGAGGACACGCCTCGTCCCCCGGTTCCGGGAAAGGAGGATGTAGACGGTCTAAAGAGTGACTTGGTTCGTCCTGAGACTTATGAACCAGAAGGCAGGGCCTCCCCTTGTCCTGCCCCTCTGACGTGGGCGGAGTCTCTGCACATGCTGCTGGACGATCAAGAGGGAATCGCCCACTTTCGTTCCTTCCTCTTGCAGATGGGTTGCGCTGAGGTCATCGATTTCTGGCTCGCCTGCAGCGGCTTCCGATTGGCTTACGACACCGCTCCAAGGTATTAGCACTTCAGCATAGTTTGGTCTCTTAGCGTACCACTAACGGCATCTTCTGAACCCCGTAACAGCTCGTCACCCTCAGACATGATGGACAGACAGAGGCGGAAGCTGGCTAAAGCCATCTACAGGAAGTACATGACCTATGGCGGGATGCTCCAGAGGAAAATCAGAGCAGACACAAAGATCTGGATCTGTGAGCGGTTACAGCAGAAGCTGCAGGACTCAGAGCTGTTCCAGCAGGCCAAGGCTGAAGTTCAGGAGATGATGGAGTACGAGCTTTATCCGCTGTTTCTCAAATCCAAAACGTTCAGCAACTATGCACGAGAACACGGGGTCGACCAGGAAGCAGGAAGCTACAAACAGGACAGTCAGGAAACAGAAGAGAACATGCCAAACTTCCCAAATGGCCGTTTGGAAGGGGGACGAGAATGGACAGAGTCTGAGCTAAACGAGCCAGTAAATAAGGGACCTGTGCCTTCGGAGTCCAGGTGAGTCCCATGCGGTTCTGAACATGGACCTCAAATGTACTGACAGGGGTGCTATAAAGTTTGTGAACCTTTCCAGCTCACTATTGCCTTTTCTTTTCTCTTCGTTGTAGTCACGGTGATACCTGGCTTCAGAGGTGTAAACGGCGCAGGAACATTCAGGTGGGTGTTAGCCGACGCCCATCATGACTCATCAGACTGAATGAAAGACCACTGCTACGTGCTTAATCTGGTTCCTCAAAAGAAAAACCAAGGAGGAAGGAGTGGCCAAAGAATAAAAATAAATGAAAGAAAAGAAAAGAAAAGTGAAACTAAAGACAAAAAACAAAACAGGATAAAAAAAAAACAGAAAATGAAAACATTGGACAAGTAACGTAACGCGACTGTAATTGTGTGTCATTGTTTTGTGACTGGAGTATGGACGTGTGTGTGTGTGTGTGTTTAGCGTACACATCGGATGCTGATTGATCCTCAGAAGTTTGCTGCAGAGCTAATCAATCGTCTGGAGCATCTACAGAGAGAGAGAACCATCCATCGGTCTGATCATGATGACGTTTCTATGGCAACCTGGTCCTACCTCGCCCAGCCTACTGTCCAGCGGTGTAAAGGTCACCCTGGAGATCACGGCAGCATCCTGGATGAAGGTCCTCAGAGGGAAATGAAAAGTCCAGGCTGGAGCTCCAGCAGAACACACACCCATCCTGAGGACCTCCTGCTCCATCCAGCAGAAGATCTGAGCGCCTCAGCATCGAGCGGCGAGGGCGAAGCTCTGGGCTACAGGTGCGTGTTTATCAATGAAACACCTTCACGTTTGGGGCGAGGCCTTAATCGATTCTGGAGAGACGAAAGGAAAACAAGGGAGGAGAAAAGAATCAAGAACAAACCAAAAAAAACCAACAAACAAATCAAATAAGAGATGGAAAACAGAAACTAAAGCATAAAGGAAAGAACAGAGAGAGAGAGAGAGAGAAAACGTTGAATTACATGAAATAACGAAATGACAGAGAAATAATGCATGAAATAAAACAATAAGGTTAAATAAAACCAAACAGTGGGGGAGAACAGAAACAAAACATAACACAAGCAAATAAAACTATAACAGATGCTGAGAAAACTGAAAGTAAAAAAACAAACAAACAAACAAACAACGCGAATAAAGATCTAATGAATAATCAGACATCAAAGACTGAGAAAAGTAAAAGCAAAAGTGAAACTGTTAAACGGTGAAAGTACTGACAGAGAAAAAGAACAGGGAGAAACATCTCCTATATTAATGCATTTTTATTGCATTACTGAATTTAACTATCTATATCTATATATGTATATAATATATAAAAGTATGAAATGTTGAAACCCTGGAACCTCTCCAGATGATCAGAGGATCCACTTGGGTTTGGTGTAAGAACTTCGGAGCTTCATGAACTTTTTTAAAAGAAGCGTGTGCAACAGAAAAGAAATGTTTATCGTGTGTGTGTGTGTGTGTGTGTGTGTGTGTGTGTGTGTGTGTGTTTGGGGGGTTTGCAGCATGACCGTGGCGTATCATTTCTGCGGAGAGCCGATTCCCTACAGAACAGCCGTTAGACGGCGGGACGTCACCCTCAGACACTTTAAAGAACTTCTCAGTAAAAAAGGAAGCTACAGGTGAGGAACTTCAACATCACACCATTCTCTAAGTGTTTCTATTTAATCTGATTCACCATCAGTAACGTGTGTGTGTGTGTGTGTGTGTGTGTTGGCGTTTAGGTTTTACTTTAAGAAAGCCACTGAGGACTTTGAGTGCGGTGTGGTTTATGAGGAGTTACAGGACGACGATGATCTCTTGCCCGTATTTGAGAACAGAATCGTTGGAAAGGTGGAGAATGTATTGAGTAGCTGAATCAAACGTTCGGTGTGTGTTCTGTCTGTTTACTCGTACTTTTATACCATTTGCTACTGTTTGCAGAAGCTGCTATGCACGGCCTGGTTTCACTTAACCATTCAAAACGTTTTAATAAATCACTTCCTTCGTTCATTCGTTTATTTAAGAATATTTAAGAACCAGATTCTTATTTCCTTTAGACCGACCACCGCTTTTGGGGGTTTTTTTTCTGTCTAATTTTTTAAAATCCAGGCCTGTTTCCCTCGCCGGATGCCGGTCTGTTACCGTGGCAACCACAATAAAAAATAAAGTAAATGAGCACGCCGTGGATATTTCACACATTTTGCACCGTCTGGCTCGTGCATTCTGGCATTTCGGGTAAATAACTGGAGGCGTGTGGAAGCATGAGGCAAGTAGGCTACAACTCTGTACCCTGTAGGAGTAACACAACCTTCATCTGTGATACAACGGCAACACAACCATGCAGAGAGAAACGTGTGAACGCACACTTCTGATGGACGTCTCTTGAAAGATCTGGTTACATTTGATGGGTTTCTCCTGGGTTCCTGCTGGTCTCCTGGATGCTATCTCAATCTGTCTGACCTCATGTTCATGATTGATCTCTCCACTCCACCCCTCTGTGATGTAGAGCTCTGTGTAGATCTCATTCAGAAGTGCTGAGCTTCCATGCTGGGAGATTCCTTCATTAATTCTCTTACATTTCTCTCTCAGTTTGGATTGGAGATTTTTCTGATACTCTGAGATCTTTATCTCTAATAAACAGAATAGAAAGATACAGATCTTACTGTATGATCATTAAACAAAGTATAACATGGAATCTTCTTATCAAATCTTCTTTACTAAATGATCTGTTGGCTCACATGAATCGATCCTTAAAGATAAAGCTATCTGATCATCTCTAGGAGCTGCTGCTTCCTATAAAGCTTTATTGATTAGGATGTGAATAAGGGATTAAAAAGTGATGCTAGATGAAGAGCTATGATAAGTCTGGATCACTTTCCTTTCTCTAAACTTCCTCTAAGGCACTAATTCCATCCTTCAGACTTCTTACTCTGCTGCAGTGTCTTCATGATCTCTGTCTGCTTCATGTTCTTCAGGACGTGCAGTGTGATCTTCATCGCCCCCTCTCTGACACTGCTCAGATCTTCCTCATCCTCCAGCTGCTCCTCAGAGCATGATGGGTAATCTGGAATCAGTAGCTGTTTGTAGCTCTTTAGCTCTTTCTGTAACAGAGCGATGACTTTATGCTCCAGTTCCTGGTGAGAAATAAAACCCAAACACATCATCATAAGATACTAGAATATTATAAATATTATGTTAAACACAAATCCATTTGAAATGTATTTTCTGCGGAGCTCCAGAGCTTCATGAAGCACCATGTAAGATGAAGCAGATACACATCAACCCAACCTTAACACACTAAGGGGCTGCTACAGATCAATCAGAACTTAAGATCCTAATAGGAGTATAAGTTGTTTTTAGGTGGTAGGCTATTTTTTTAGCATGAGGAAGGATATTCTGGAAGAACATCTGCTAAGTATCATAAATAAAAACTTCCCAAACCCAAACTTCAAGCATCAAAATCCTACAACACACCACAAGACACCGCAAAGCCGTGTACAGTAATATGACATAATTCCATTACACAAACATGGGTGTAGAAACACACACAGAAAACAACAGATGACAATTGTTGTAGTTCTACATTAACCTAAGGTGTCATTAATCTGATGCAAAGTTCAGAGTTCACTCACAGAGAGTAAAGAGTGCTGCCACCTTGGAACCAAAGGAACCAATCACAAGGCATTGTGAGTTAACCTGTTGCGTTAACAGAGAAATCGGAGCCATGCTACAGTGATGAACATCCAACAAACAGGTCTCTCTGTAACCCTGCAAAAGTTTCACTTCTGGAACAGCTTTTTCTGGTTCTTGGAAACATGATTCATCGTCTAAACCACATTCAGGTGTAGAATATTTCACATCTTCATAATCCATATTAGTGTCCAATCACCACGAAACGGTCCTAATGGCTTAATCTGGTCATAACTCCCTCATAATTTAGATTAAAAGTGTATCTGATAAGATTACATAATCAAACACACGAGGACCACTATAGATTTAATAAGGGTGGGAATAAAACCTCTTTTTCCCAGACTTTTTAAGCTCTCATAATCTTGGCAGAATACTAACTGCAGGTAAAATAACTGAATTAAATTATATATTTTTTTCTTTTCAGTTCATTGCTATTATTATTTACGACTAACCATTAAGAATATTTTACCATAAAAGCATTTGTTAGTAAGTAATTGTTGGAAATCCCATTTCTCAGTGAAAATTTAACCAATTAAAAACTAGATTCCAGGCTACTGGCAGATCTCATCTCAGGTAAAGAGGCTGTTTCCATATTTGTTTTGATTTAACTGGTTACCCTGATTCTCCAGTCACAAAGAAATCAGGTGGTACCCCATTGGTAAATTAAAATTAAAACAAGTCAGTGTTCCATTAAATGATCTATGCTAAAAAATAAAATATAATAAAAACCACGTGTTGTGTTTGGTTGGTGCTGACAGAAAGTGACTGAGTTTTATTTATTTAAAAGCTTTGAATCTCAAACATTTAGTCATAAAATCATTTTAGGATATAAAAGAATATAAAATATGATGGTGATATGTTAGTGTTTAATTTGTAAAAGGTTAATATTTGATCATAAACACACCTATAATGTTACCATGGCAGAAATAATGAGAAAACGTCCAGGGGGGAATGTATGCTACCAAAAATTCATGTGACCTCCCTCCTCAGGGTTTGAGTACTAAAATATATCCATATAAAACTAAAGCTAAATAATAATTTACTATTAAATTATTCTAGCAAAACGCTACAATAATAAACCACACCTACACCTATATACACTAACGCAAAGCATCAACCAAAAAATAAATAAACAAACAAACAGAAACAATACTCTATAATTCTGTATGATTTTATACATGAAGACTGTAACACTGTACAAACCTTAAATATGGATTCCACCTGATTTTTCACCTTAGATTCCTTATGTTTGATTCTGTGAACAAAACAAAACACACACCAATAAACACACACACATATACTGACCACTTCTATATTCTATTATATAAACATTGTTAATAAATTCATGAATATAATGATTAAATATCATCAGGTGGAACTGAAAGAATCATTAAAATATGAGATTATACTGACCTCAGATCAGGAGAACAATCTCCAGCTTTAAAGTTAAGTGGACGTTCCATAGACCAGTCACTCTTCATGGACACCCAGCTGGGTTCAGGTGAATCTGATCTCTTACCCTGAATCAGACTAAAACACATCAAAGCATTCTATAAATATGACCCTCCTACATCTTCCTCATCACACACTCTGTGTATTGATCTAATTAGTGCTGCTTCATCACTAAACATTTCTTCTTCTCCCACATCACACTCGTTTCTCACCTCTTATCTTCCACCTGCTGTCTCGGTTTGGAAGCCATGTCTCCTCCTACACACACACACACACACACAGAGTTTAAAAATATGGTAGAAGTTCAGCAGCATAAAATCAAATCTTTAACTATAGGCATTAATATGAAGTTGATGGTGTTTGTTCTAATACGAGTTTCCAGAGATCTGTAGTGGAATTACCGTTTCTGTTTATATTATAGAGAGAGACAGAGAGAGAGAGAAAGAGAAACAAACAGACAGTTAGTTTTGTCTTTGGGTGTGGTCGATTATCAATATATATTTGAAACCTACCTTTAAATCTACGTTGAACTAAAAGTTGATCTCAATAACAAGGCAGCTGATGTCATTATTATTAATCATTATTATCTCATAATTAGATCACACATGATTCATGAATCCAAAGAGAAAAGCCATGTTATGAAGAGAGAACCTAAACGGTGTTGGCTAAGAGTTTTCCATCAGGTATGGAACCATAACATTCCCACATTCCAGCTTTAGATTCAGATACTCACCGTCTTTAACTCCTAAGCCTTTGGAACTAAACTGTAGTCCGAGATCATCTTCCTGTTTAGATGGACTGATAAGAAGGGTAAAGTCTGCTGGGGTGGAGTTTAGAGAAAGTCAGTCTGTACTGTGTATGATTAATAAGAGCAAGTGAAGAAGAACCAGGGAGGAAGAGCAACTGAGACCATAAAGAAAATCTTCAGATCTCTCTTCAGTGCTACATTTGAAATGAACCGCAGCTCTTTTAGCTAATAAATGGTATTTCTTACATGGAACTTTAAAGCCTCTACCATAACTGGGGTGAACTATCGTTCGTGATTTGTACCGTGGCATAAAGAACACTCCACTAGCTTCAATTGGACTGCTCAGAATGAACAGTTAGTGGTGACTCCATCATTAACAGCCGATCATTAACAATGAAACATTTCCTTCCTCTTTTTTTATTCGACTTGATACTTTATTTTCTTAATAAGAATCTATTCCAGATCTTGAATTTATAAAAATTAAAAGAAAGAAACGGGAAATACTGCTTAAAAGATGTCAACATTTTATGAAGAGGCAGCTTGGCTTTCGGACGTTTCAATTCATGGCAATTGTTTGTTCCAAACAACGTTTCGGCCGGTGGATCACTACATGAACAATCAGAAATCATTTTTAACACATGATATAACAGGGTGAGTTAATAACGCTCTGAGATATCCTGTAGACCATCCTAAAGTTCTCTCCCATGAACCCCATACAAAATGACTTTGGCATTGCCAGATTTATAGTATTACCTCCTAGGGGGTTGTGAGCGCCTGTTCTTCCCTATCGAGGGAAAGGAAAATAGTCAGTCCTCTCATCCTGTTGAGCTTCACAGTGTAGATGTAGTGCATTCCATCGACTGTAGAAAAGAGCATCTCATGGGTTCATACGTTCCAGAAAGTCATTCTCTTTCAGAAAGAGAATTTTTTTGACGTTGTCGTCATTTTTTTTGCCGTGTATTTTGTGCGTGTGACCCTGGTGCTTGATTCTTTCCAGCGATCTGTGATAGAGTAGCGGGTAGTTTTAGGCCTGCTGAAATACATTTATAACAACCGTAATAATAACACCCTCAAATTTTGCCAGTGCTCCATGAATCTCACAACAATATGTGTGCTAATGTGTGGATCGAGAGCCTCTGGCCACATCGATCGTCCTATCCAGTATGGATGAGACGTAATTATAGAAGTCCTCTAACCTGTTTATGCTACTGATTGATGAAAAATGTAAACGTCTGCACAACTCAAAGGGGGGGGGGGGGGGGGAGAA
>JAUZST010013359.1:0-11051 GCA_034779995.1 Parotocinclus haroldoi
GCATTTTTCAACAAGATAATGCCAGACCACATTCTGCAGCAATCACAACATCATGGCTACGTAGGAGAAGGATCTGGATACTGAAATGGCCAGCCTGCAGTCCAGATCTTTCACCTATAGAGAACTTTTGACGTATCATAAAGAGGGAAGGTGCGACAAAGAAGGCCCAAGATGATTGAACAGTTAGAGGCCTGTAAAATATTAGATGTTGGCACCTCCACATTATTGCATTCAGTTTTTATTCACAATTTGTTTAGTGTCCCAAATTTTTTGGAATCCGATTTGTACTATAATGCACACAATAAGCACTTAAAATGAGTTGTGCACGACTGTGACTCTTCTTAAGTTAGTGGCTCATCCTGACAGTTAGTGTTGTAAAAGTACATCTATTATTGCTTGTTCTCTGTTGCTGCATCCCTAACCAACCCATGTAGTGTTACCATAAGGAGTTGTTGTATAGGTGCCATTACCAAGCCCATAGACATTTCTTTTTCAGATCCAAAGCATCAGCAACACATTTGTGAGGAACTTATGACCAAACACAACCTTTCCAGCATAAAAACTGTGGCGTCCTACAAACCCACTACAAAACCCAGCAGCTCTATTAGTGGTGTGTGGTGAGCATTCAGTTGAATATATCCACCAACCCATCACTTTGACGATGGAGCCAAGTGGTCCTCAACAATCCATGATGTTCTGTTTCAGTTTGCTGCACCTCCACCTCCTTTCTGCTCTCACAGGGTGCATAACAGGGATGTGACCAGCATGGTGCATTGGAATACAGAATGAGTGCCAGTTTCGTGGGTGCTGTCAAATTAATATTTTACAGGAATCACCTAAAATTCAAGTCTAGCCCTCAGTAACTGCCATCAACAACTTCTGACTCTTACCCACCCAAGTGCACACAGTTTAAACACAGTTTATATTAATTTTAGTACTGGGTTTGTATCCTGTTGGCTGCTACAACAGCCTTCATTATTCTGAGTAAGCTTTCCACTAAATTTTAAAACATTAGGTTGGGGACTCATGCTGGATAATAAGTCTTGGATCCATATCATCAATGTATAAAATTTAGGTCAGAACCTTTTGCAAACTAGCCAAATTTCCAATCAAAGTTTGCAAACCATTACTTTATGGACATTGTATAAAGTTTACCAGCATACTTTTTGGGGAGGGCTTGGTGGGTAGCACTGCTGCAGCACAGCTGAAATGACCTGAATTTGATCCCAGGAAGGAGTCATTTCTGTGTGGAGTCTGCATATCCTCCATGTGGGTTTAATCCAGGTACTACAGTTTCCTCAAACAATAAACAACATGCATTAGTTTTTCGATATGACATTGAGTTGTTGATGTAATTTTGTTTCTGTCACTGAAATCCTTTTGATGTTAAAGAACGACGTTTAATAAACTATAATATACTATTAATAGAACTAACTATTAATAAAACTATAATATAGAGTTGTGGTGGTAATCTAAAGCAAGAGGAATCATAAAAGAAGCTATCACCATTGGTGTCAGGATCTCTTGTCGTCACATCAACAGAAAGAGATAACATTGTTGGATTTCAATCCAACATACATTTTCCCACTTATTTAAAATGTCTACGTTCTTACAAATGCATAACTGGTTGAATGAATGCAGGGTAACAAGTCTCAAAAACTTTTGTATTAAACAAGCCTTTAATGATAGCCACTCGCAGTTCCAATGCCCAAGGAGTCCATGTGATGTGTACAAAACAAGCTAAGGAATCCATTAAAAATGCAAAACAAAATGTATTATGGATGTTGTGAAAGAAGCATGAACATACTAACAACAGCTAATGTTGACATGTTTGTTTCCACTGGAACCTCACTAGTAGTGTATGTTTATTCTTTATTGTAAAATGGAGCTGTACCCTGTTCTCTTTTGCTTCCGACTTGAGAGCAAAATGTGTTCTAGTACATGTAGGCAACAACTACAACCGGAATTAATAAGAACCTTGGGGACAGACACATTTTGCTAATAGTTAGCCAGTTCAGGATGTTTGTGTTGTGCACAATAGATGCTGACAAAGCACAGTATAACATATTAAGCACAAGAGGTTCCGAAGTAGCCTAACAAGGTTCAGTGCATATAAACACCTGTCACACATCGATACATAACCAGACTAGTAAATGTTTGATTTTTCTAGACCATTGACAAACCCTTTCTCACAGAGCCAGACAAAGATAAAAAGTAATTTATAAACCAAAAATGCAATAGCAATTTATATCAACCTGTAGTCATATAATTATAGGTATTTTGCTATCACATCTGTTATTTCCTGTCTTCCCAGAAACAGAATTGTCTGAAGAGTAGATATTATATTTAAAAGCTTAATTGTAAAGCAAATGTGTCCTAGTCATAGTCATCCCATTACCAAGTACCAATTTCTCAGTTAAGGATTAAATGGATTGAATAGAAATCTGAATTTCTAATATGATGAACTTAGTAAAAACTTTTGTATTTCGTGTTTTATCTTCTTTTCATTATTAATACTTTTCCTTAGGGTTGCTGGTCATCTCTGTTTCATGTCTGGAACTCTTTTTCACAACAAAAAAAGTGGAAGGTGGTGGGACTGCACGTGATTTGGAAGGGAGTTTGTTTGTTAGTTCTATTTAACATCATATAAGCATCATTAAGCATCATACACGACAGGCACCGGGTTAAATCAATACACAAGTGATGGAGCAATGCAGAGTGAACAAACATCATAATGCCAGTCTGGACGGAAACTGGAGCACCTGTAGTAAAGCCATGTGTATAGAGGAAGGACGTGTCAAGAACAAATCACAGAGCAGTGAGACAACTGTGCTAACTTCATACGCCGCCATGACTGGGAAGGGGGATGTAATTAACTGATAAACGTATTATATTTGTACAAAAGGATAAAAGTTTAAATTGTCTCATTAAGATTGCATGCTAATGAAGACTGTTAACTTACCATTGTTGTTGTTTCAAGTATGAATCGACATCTCATTTTTCACCAGATCGTTACCCTACTATAAACCCTAATATATACATATATATGCCCTATACCCTAATATAAGTTGTTTTAATACAATTTGTTTTGGTAAAACCAACCAATAAGAAATGTAAGTAATTTTGTTAATAAGGTATTTGATTAATAATTAAGAAGTTTTATAATACTTGAGCAAGGTCTTAGTCCTGAGGCTATTAATGAGCAGTCTCGCTCTCATCGCAATATCATCTGTCTTTATAGTAGTCTTTATAGTAGAGTGGACTCGGAAATAGTTTTTTAAAACGAGCCAAGTTCAATGCATCTGTCTATGGTAACCTTAATTCTTCTATTCAAATGGAACAAATCAGTTATTTCTTTACGTACCTATAAATAACCTATATATTTAGCTTGCTTGCTTAACTTTGCTACTACTGTTTATTAGGATTATTTAACATTGCTACACACGCACAATTACATTAATTAAGGTTATCTCAAGCCTGTATGCATATATATATATATATATATATATATATATATATTCTAGGTTTGCCCCTATGTATTGTTTTCCTGCGTTAGCTTCCACGTTACCTTCCCTGCGTCAAACTTTCCCGTGCTATCTCTGACATGGGAGTCTGGGAACCCCAGTGAGTGCTCTGAGAACGCTGAAGAAGCCGTTCGGGGCACGTCCCAAACGGAGCAGCCAATCAAGCGGAGTTTCGCTAAGTAGTGTGGAGGAATGAAAGAAAGCCTCAGGAAACCCTGGTATTTCCCTGCCCGGCTACGTTACCTCAGAGGTTTACCCCTTACTCATCCGTCGGCAATAAAAGCCCTGGGATGTCACCGACTAAGTGTTGAAATGGACACGTACAAAATTGTGATTGCTGGCGTCTAAGTGTTTCATCGCAAACGAGAGACACAACGTTTTGTGTATGACGACATGATCTCGAACAACGCTATGACCCTCACTTAAATACCAGATCCTCCAGCTGTTCGTAATCACGTCGCCAATCAAAGCACAGAATATAAACCGCCTCACCGATTGTTCTGTAATGGCACTCGATGAGGACGGCCACTCGCATGGGCGCGCGAGGTAGGACTCCAAACAGTCCCTATTTTTGATTCAATTGTAATCACCAACTCGTACTGTCCTGGTATTAAGAAACTCAAGGTTGATGCCCTGTCTCATCTTATCACCCAGAGTTCCCTGATTTAACAAAATCAGATGGCCATGGTCAACCATTTTTCCCAACCTGTAAAGCGCCAATTGCTCTCTGCCTTCATGACCAAAAAACGTCTCTTCCAATATGTCTTTCATTAACTCAGAAATTATCTTGCTGGACTGTGGCCCAAGTATATAGAGGTCTGGCAGGCATTTATGAAAACCCTGTAACCTGTTTACCATCCCCAGGCATGCACTCCTGTTCCTCCATCACTGCCAGTGTTAATGCACCAACCAGGAGCTGGACAGACTTCTGCATATCTGCTGACACAACAATCAGATTGGATTCTTTTTCTCTTCATGGGTAGAGATTGCACAGCACTTCTTGACCCACTCCTCCACAGGCCTTACTCCCTTCCAATGTGTTCTGGGCTACAGCTTCCTTATGTGCCCTGGGATCCCACCAACACACGGATGCCTTGATGTAGTACAGTGAATCTGTGTAGGCACAGGTCCACAAAATGTCTGAGAGGGTCCTCCATCACTATAAGAAGCTGATCGACAACATAGCCAGGCCCCTATCTTTTCACCGGGCGATTGAGGGGCAATAAGAAAACTGCATCCCTATTATACTGATCCATTCCCAGTAGTCGATCTAATTAATTCGGTATTAATAGTTTCTGGTCCCCTGAACAAAACAACTGCCACAACTGCCTTCACCTGCAGGATATGTTGATAAGCACAGCCTGGAATTTGGTTTAATCCAAGCTTTTTATGTGGAGCACACAGATCACACTGCTCCTTAGTCTTGTTGTCATCTCCAGAAGAGCTTCTCTGATTCACATGGAAGGCCACATTTTCTCCTTTGTTCGGAGTTGCCCTTTTTCTGATCATGTGCACCAGTTCAGCTGATTCACACACTCCTTTGCAAAGTATCATCATCCCCATGACTTTGCTTTATATCTTGTGCATTTGAGTCTCTGCTGAGATATATTATTGCTCTGGTTTTCTTTTTGTTTTGTTTTTTTTGCTCTGCCTCATTTGTTTGAATGTCAATCAACATTCTTCATTGATTCTCTGTGGTTGTGTCTTGTTTCTGCCAGTTATGGCATGGATTAGCATTGGCTAAAGTTCTAGTGGCTGGATAATAGGGTAACATGCTACCAGATCACTGATGTTTGTCATGTGAGGGAAAATAGACAGAAAACCCTACTCTTTGAGTGTAAGTTGTTTATGCAAGTGCTTTAGAATTAGTTTGGTTATGTGTAGTGGAAATAGTGCAGAAGTAGCAGTCCTGATTATCGAGATTTACCAAGTAGCTATTTTTGGTAAGATGTGATTTTAACAAAAAGAAATTCTTTATTGGGGCATGCTCCAATTATATTCCAATTATAATGCACCAATCTTGCCCAGTATTTAGATTATAATTACATGGTGATGAGGTACCTGAGAACTGCTTATATTCATATATTGCATGACATTTAACATAGGGAATAGTTTGCCTCAAAGTAATTGGGGCGTCACATGAAACTCATATACATGTACGGTAGAGTGAAGGCATGCTATTGAAGCAAATGATACATTTCAGCCACCCAATGACTTTCTAGTGATCTAATTCAATTTTCTGTCTGTTGCTATGGCTTAATCTTGGCATGGCACGGCAGAAACTCAGGAACAAAGCCAACCAGATTTATATTCTGCCTCTGGTGAGGTGGGGGTACGTTTTATTTTATTTAAAAAATTGTGAAAGTTGCACAGAACAAAAGTTTCATTTTGTTTTGTTTTTCTTCCCACTTTCTGTTTTTCTGGGGGGCTTACTAGACCTTTTCAAAACTGCTTCAAGGAAATATTGATTGTGAAACTTGGCATGTAAATAACTAAACTGAACGTATCTACACAAATTGCACTTATATGGCATGCATACAATAACAGATTTAAACATGGTTTTCAATACATTTTTAGACAAGGATCAAGATGTCACATGATTAAGAAGAAAGCACTACAATATACAGCATGAATCACTGATGCTGATCATTAAATTCACCACTATGATGTATGTACAAGCTGATGATTAATGCTAAATGTCCATAAAACATTTAGCGTAAGCATACCAACAGTTCTCCATTAGGTACAGACTGTCCACACTGCCAGTCACAATAAACGATGCAATGTGATAAATTAAGCACATAAAGTGCTTACTCACTGGAGTGTTATGCACTACATTATTCACATGTCCTGGTCATCCCATGGCCAATTTGACCCATAGGTGATCATCTAAAAGATAAAGGTACATTTAAAAACCTTTGTTCTTATACATAGTTTCTGACTTCTGAATTTCTAGCATGTGTCTTCTACATCTAAGTAAAGCAAATTAAATACTCCAAAACTGTAACTGCTACAAATACAACATTACACGGCATTCCATTGATAAACACAGTAGTTGTATGACACAAAACTAAAATAAATATTCTATTATCTTCTTAATATTCTATTCTATAATCTATTATCAGGTAATTATATTACATGGTAAGGAATGCCTATCCCATTATTTTTAATATATTGCTTAAATTATGTATGACACAATATTTTACACTATGTTCCTGGTTTTAATCATTTCTGTGTGAAAGACTGTCTATTAATAGCCCAATTTGTTAGTAAAACATATTGGTGTTATATATAGGTAGTTTAGAAAATATGAATAATAATGGAACTGTGTATAATGTAATACAGAACTGGTTCCTTTCCAGTAAATCTACATAAAACACTTACTGACACAGCAGTGGGTGATGACATACATGGGTACTTCTTATCGATAAGACACTGAAATTCAACATATCTGAATTTCATAAATCTTCTGCATCTAGCTGCTACAAACATTACTTTTCCTACTGGATGGTACTAGAGTGTTATTAGTTCAAACGGTGTTTGAATGGCATGTCATTGGCATCTGTGATCATTGTGAACACACGACGTCCAGCAGTATTTACATCTTGAGCAATTGTGTGTATCCTGCAGAAAATCTCTAGACAAATGAGACACAAATGTATTTTTAGGATGGAAGTGATATAATCAATTCATTTTATGTGTTTCTTTTCAATGTACTAACCATGGCTACAGAAAGTGCTTTTGTGCTATTAAGAATGCTTCTATTTTAGCATTGCTACATTTATGGTATTATTATGGTATATTACAACTATGTTGTAATTTCTACACCAAAAAACCAGCATTGTGTTTATTGATTCAGTCACGATTGGACATCAGAGTCATCATGTATTGTAACACAAATCATTTACTAAGTAAGTAATAATTTTTGCCAACGTGAACCCACGCATGGATCTGTTTGGGTTGTAACAAATATCCTTCGACCAAAGGACCTTCCCAGAGTGACTTTAATGCGTGTCAGTGAAATCACCAAACAATATTAATTACTAGTACTAATATAAATGAAAGTAGTGGGAGCTCCCAATAAGTCAAGCTGTTTGCTTCACAACAATTTGTTAAAGATGCTCAGGTCTTTACTCACGAACATTTCTCCCACATTAAACAGTTTGACCATGAGAAGTGACGTTGCACTTACAATCTCATATATCCCAGAGCTTAACGTGTTGTTATAACAAGATAAGCAAGGCTATTTTTATTTGGTCTGTGCACGCAGTTAATGTTTTCACTTTACGCACACACATGCAAATTAAATATATATATACATTTTTTACATTATACAAAGAAGAGCAAAGCAGACAAGAAAATCTGTTATGCATCTGTCTGTCAGTACCTTTTTATCTAATGCTGACGGAGATTTTCATGTATGAAATGGAAATCATAGCATAAGAGTGGCCTTTCTCCATATCTCTTCCTGAGCAGATTATTTTTTCTTTGCCAGAAGACTGTAATGACACAAGTACACATCCGGTCATTTCATTTGAAAAATCTGAGTAGGATCTTCATTTTCATAGTTTCTGTTTTTAAACTGTAAGAGACTTTAGGCAACTTTAATGCTCTTTCAGCTTAACTGATTTTAAAAGGTTTTTAAGCTGGTGTTGTGGCTTGTGGTTCTCCTACAGACTTGGTCCTTGATGTCAGATCACTTTTCACTTAGTAGACACACAAAAGGGCAACAGACTAGGACTGTCTCTTCTAAGCTCAGCCAAGGTCAAATGAAGCTTCCCCAATGTTTTGCTGCCTTGAACACCGTGTGCCACCTTTGGGTCACCTTTTTCTCAAATGTACACTGATAAAAAACAGTGCAAAACCACCTGCTAGCTATTTTTCACTAATGCTGCATCTACAAGTACACACATACAAGGCTGTGTTAAGGTCATACATCATTAGTTTGCACACACAAGCGTACACTTATCAGCTGGTATCAGAACAAACAGAGTCACAAATGTTTGCAGACTGCGTGTCCTGTAATTACGTTCTTGGTGTGGGAAGGATGAGGCCTACAAACGCTTCTCAATAAACAAGAGTACCAGGAACAGGAACGCTGATTGGGTCAATTACGTCAAGCATGCATTAAAAATATAATGATTCACCAATTACTTAGATACATCATATAAAGCTTTCTTACTTGTAAATTGTTACATTATAATGCCATGGTACATACTGTATTCATTAATTAATTTTCATGCTAGCTTAAGCCAGAGTCTAACCAACAGGACAGGAAACAAGGTGGGAACCAACACTACACATGGCACCAGTCCATGTCTTCGATATGTGGAATGAAACTGGAGAACCCAGAGGAAACCAACACATGTTGGACTGTGGTAGCCTATTGGTTAAGGAACTGGACTTTAGACCATAAGGTCCAGGGTTCAAATCCCACCTCTGCCAAGTTGCCACAGTTGGGTCCTTGAGCAAGACCCTGAACCCACAAATTGCTTGGATTGTAAGACTATATGAGTTGTAAGATTCTCTGGATAAGGACGCCAGCAAAATGCTGGAAATGTAAACATATTGGATGATCGTGCAAACTTTAAAATGACAGTGTCTGGTCTATGAACCAAACCCAATGGGAAATAAAGTGGTGCTTGTATGTTTGTGAACCTTTAGGAATGTTTTTTTAACTCAAACATCATCTGATTTTCAAAACCTAGAACATTCAAATACCTAAACCTAACCATTTACAAAAACAAAAACCTAGAAGTCCAAATTAAAGACACGAGGCACTGATTTACTCATTAAGGAAATAATTCCAATATTACTTATCTATGAGCGACAAAAGTACCTTTGCTCTCAGCATCAGTTGTGACCTCCTTGTTCAGAAATTTCAAATTTCAGCATTTTCAAATACTGTTGATCAGTCTTGTGCATTGACATCTTCTGCATGTGAACTGCATTCACAACATTTCTGATTAATTTATTATTTACCTTGGTTTTAATGAATAGATCAGACACAGCAGTGCTGCTGGAGTTCACTCACTGTGCACGCAGTTAGACACCATCTTTGTAGATGTAAAGTCTAAAACAGTATTTCATCTGTTTTATCTCTGGAGTAGTTATGATCCGGGTTGTCCTGCTGTTAACACCAGCAGTAACCTGCCATCATATTTGTGTTTCATCTGCCTTGATATCTAAGTTCCATGGTCTTGATGTCTTGGTGGAAGTGTTGTCATCTGTTCTTCACTCATAGCTCTAAGATTTGGGAAAAGTAGTTCAGGTGGATCAAGAATGTTCAGCGCTGAAGTTGCCAAGAAAGTCTGTAATCACATCAGATAATAGCAAACCAAGCAACCCTTTCTGTGGTTTTTGAGGAATTTTATGCAGTTGATTATAAGGCTAATTTGTGGGCCAGAAAATATGCCAACTTTCAACTTCTAATGTAAAACAGCAGGAAATTTGGTCAGTTACTTCTCAAAGTACTGAAGATAGCTACAGGGTCGCAGTAAAAAACCAGTATGGCTGAGGGGAGATTTGGGTACTGGATGAAAGAGTTTGTCTATGTGCTCATGTCTGTAATAATTACCATGCAGAAGTAACAGTTATCCATATGGTTTTGATGCTCTCGCCACACCACTGGAACTTCAAAGATGAGACTTCTTCCCTGACCCTGAATCCACTGTCTCAGGTTTGTAGTATATTCCTGCACATTTTATGTGGTGCCCAAGGTTTATCTTTATCACCCAGGTTAACCACAAAATATGCATGATAAACTTTTCATACTAAGTCAGATATACGTGTCCTTTGTTTAGGTTTTGTAAAACAACCACAAATAGAATATATCAGGATCTTTCTTGGGCTGTCCAATCTATTCGATGTATCTATGTAACAGATTTAAATTTGCTGCAACGTCCAAGCCTCTTGAACGATCCACTAGTTTTCACACTGCTTCAGCAGTCTTCCTATTAGTTATACCAATTGTGATTGTGATATAGTTACAGTGGGTACGCAAAGTATTCAGACCCCTTTAAATTTTTCACTCTTTGTTTTATTGCAGCCATTTGCTAAAATAAAAAAAGTTCATTTTATTTCTCATTAATGTACACTCAGCATTCCACCTTGACAAAAAACAGACATGTAGAAATTTTTTAAACTGAAATATCACATGGTCATAAGTATTCAGACACTTTGCTGTGACACTCATATTTAACTCACAAGCTGTCCATTTCTTCTTATCCTTCTTGAGATGGTTTTACTCCTTCACTGGAATCTAGCTGTGTTTAATTAAACTGATTGGAATTGATTAGGAAAGGCACACACCTGTCTATATAAAACCTCACAGCTCACAGTGCATGTTAATGCAAATGAGAATCATGAGGTCAAAGAAACTGCCCGAAAAGCTCAGAATTGAGCTGAGACAGAATTGTGGCAAGGTACAGATCTGGCCATGGTTACAAATAAATTCTGCAGCACTCAAGGTTCCTAAGAGCACAGTGGCCTCCATAATCCTTAAATGGAAGAAGTTTGGGACGACCA
>JAUZST010013360.1:0-11051 GCA_034779995.1 Parotocinclus haroldoi
TGTGTGTGTGTGTGTGTGGGTGTGTGTGTGTGTGTGTGTGTGTGTGTGTGTGTGTGTGTGTGTGTGTGTGTGTGTGTATATATATATATCTCCTGTCCACGTCCCATCGCTGTGTGTTTTGGCACTCTTGGGTGACCCTACTGAACAGTCAATGTGGGGGCACTCTGGTCCAGTTTAACATGCTTCTGTTCACCCCCATGTCACTTGCTACTCAATCGCCATAATGGAGTTTGCATCTCGTTTGCGTAATCAAACCACTTTCTTTGACTTTTCATTTGCTTCCCTGATGATCTTGTCTAAAGAAATCAAATCAAATCGTCTTTATTAATCATTTCATATTCATTTTGAACTACCCCAATCCTTAAAAATGGAATATCCCCTAATTTTAGTGAGCAGTCTATATTTATTACACCGCTGACTGAAACGTACCTAATATAGTGTAATACCACAAAGACTAATGCAGACTTTCCTGTACACTGGGATTTCTGCTACCGCTGGTAAATCCTGTATGACTGTTCTCTTCCTTCACCTTGTGGCCTTTGGCGTCCCCAAATTCAATCACCCCTTTTTTTTTACCAATCATTAACGTCTACTTTGTGACTTATTCACACATATTGAAGGAGACCCTACCCCAGATATTTATAGGCTGATCACCCTCATGCTGCGGGATCTGCAGGAGCCTGAAGTTACCTGTTACCACCTTAAGGTGTCTACATTTTCCCCAGGGAGAAATACTTCTTATCGTGCGTGCATGTGTGTGTGTGTGTGCGCGCGCGCGCATACTCCAAAATGGATATTCCATAATTAAATTTTCCCTGTTTTTATGAACAGTGTATGTAGGACATTGTTTAGAAAACATTAAATAGTCTGTATGGTTTTTGGAATCATCATGGATTTTCTAGTCTAGGAAATGTGAAGGTAATTCAAAACCTTTTTTTAGTGTGTGAAAGTGGCACTTAACACAACCACACACAAAGTAATGATGTTATTCATTATTTACCTGACAGTGGCTTTATAACAACCCCAATGCTTATCAGTTCCTGGGGCTCGAACTCTGGACCTTCTGGGCTGGTCTTGGTCCACTGCAGGATCACAGGTCAATGCATAGTATCCAGAAATACCAATTACCTCACCTGGTCGCTATCACTAAATTAGCATTGTGTGGTTTGTGAGTTTTAAAAAGGCCAAACAGAACGGAGAACATTCTGGAGAAACAGTATCCATCCAGCGGAGTAGCAGCAGTCGTTGCATCGCTGTATTACTGATCCCTACGGAGTATCGACAACTGTAGCCTATAGTAATAATACAGGGGCACCAAATGTTCCTCGTTCAGCCACCCAATTTCAATGTAATTTGTCACATTCCTTTTCAGGAACAGACGCTGATTACAAAGCCTGTCGAGGTTAGTGGAACGGAACAGTGAGTTTGCAGGACAGTACAAAAGACTTGTCTAAGTGGGTAGAACATGCCTTTGAATTATTCATCATTTGGCTCCTGCAGAAATCTTTAGAAAGTACCTCACATAATACTACAGTCTTCATGTCTGCAGACCTTTGAAAGTCTTTCAACCTCAGATTTAACGTCTTGCTTTATTCTTCATTTGACACACTTTGGGACCTCTTTGATTTCTTATTTGAGAGTCACTCAGGCTTTGGTTCAGAAGGTGAACAGCATTTCAACAAGTTGTGTGTTATGAATAACATGATTTTAAAAAGAAAATACAACATAGCGATATTTTCCTTGCTTCCACATTACGGACTGACGGCTCAAATCTGTTTTCCGTCAAGTCCGAGGCGCACCGATTTGCAAGACAGGCAGCTGTAGGTGTAAAACATTTGCTGTCAGTGTTTCTCATGACTGTTTTTCTTTCACAATTGAACCTTTTGCTCATTTGCTCTGGTAAAAGTTCTACATTGTGCTTCAATGCCTTTTGATTTATACCTAATGTTATATATATATATTACACACTCACCACAAATAACATGTCACCTATGACTGAACTAACAGTGTGTAAGATCTCCATTCATTAACGCAGAAAAGTACACCAAGATTATAGAGCAATGTCATCTGCCCTTAAGACGACCTCTGTTCCAGGGACATCGGTGCACTCTTTCAACAGGACAACGCAAAAGAAGCCAAATCAGTAAACGATCGGGACAAAAACAGGCCAATTCCTTCCCATCTGTCTTTGTGGAACATTGTTTTGAAACATTTTAATCCTTTTAGTGCACGTTTTTTTTGGATAAACTAGAGATCTTCTGCCCACCTTTCATCCTCACATACTTTCATGAATCCTGCTTTTGTACCAAATCAATATTTATGCTCACCCATTGACATCATCTGTTTGAAATTGCATCACTAGTTCGTTTTTTTTTAAAAATCTTCTTGCTAGCCATAATTTGCCACAACTCTCTTTTGGAATGTGTTGCAGGTCTGAAATGCACAAATGGGTGTTTATTAACAAATGAAATTAAGTAGACCAGACAGGCGCAGGTCATGTAGATTTATCTAGAGCAAAATGATTGGGTTATATATTTGTGGTCTGTTGTAGTCATTTGTATTTATGTATTAGTAAGATTTTGTGCAACTGCACACATATTTGTTTAAAACGTCTGTTGGTCATGTGTTGCACATATTGTTAACGAGTGAATCCATTTAGAAAAACTCTACTGTCACTGATGTTTGAATCTAAACCTTGATAACCTGGCCTGACATATTGTTCCATTTTCCCGTTTGCAGTCAGGGTTGTTTTACACCATAGATCCTCTGGTCTGAGAGGGAATCAATTTCTTCGTGTTCGCTACCACATTCATGGTAATCCAGGGTCTCGACAGATCATTTTTAGCTTTGAGGTGTTAGATTTCAGCGAGTCGCTACGTTGAAGCACGATCTGTTGAGTCTGAACCAAATTACTGGGCATCTATTATGTCTCCCATAGCTAATTATTAAATAACGCCCATCATTAGGAGCATTCATTATGAACCAGAATTGATAAGGTAGTCCAAATAAAGTCAGGTAAGAGCTTTATTTAATTTGGAGCTGATGGATCACCCAGAGCTTGGTCTTCAGTGTGGAGTTATTACACGAGAGATGAGGAGATTTTAGAAATCGAGTTGGAGAAGTTATTTTTACATGGGCAGGCGACTGTATTCAGTTAAACACTGAACAAAAAACATTTGTCAACACTGACATTCAAAGGCTTGTCAAAAGAGTGACACTTTTCTTAGCTTGGGATAAGATATTACACCCTAATCACAGGTAGCCAAAAGTTTGTGGACACTCAATAATGAAGAATGAAGAGAACTCAGCAGTCACTTTGGCACCTTTGGTTAAAAGGTTCTTCACACAAGGTGTAATGGATCAGAGAGGTCCCGAACCCAGAATAACTTTGAAGCATCTCTCTTTCAAGACCAAAGTTTCTCCAACTTTGTTAATCTGCTGTATATTAATGTGGTAGAAAAAAAATGCCTTGTTTTTGCTGACAATCTCAAACCACATCTAATAATAATAATGCTTTTTATATAGCGCTTTTCAAGAACCCAATGATGCTTACAATTAAACAGAACATGGAACGTCTAGCACCAGAGGGTGGCAGTGGGTAGCTCTGTCGCCTCACAGCGAGAAGTTTCCGGGTTCGATTCCAGGGATCAACTTGGGTCCTTTCCGTCTGGAGTCTGCATGTCCTCCCTGTGTCTGTGTGGGTTTACTCGGGGTACTCTGGTTTCATCCCCCAGTCCAAAGACATGCATCAGGTTAATGGATTACACCAGATAATTGGTCCTGAATGGAGTATATATGACTAGGTGTGATACAACCTTGAGTGTTGATGGCCTGTGATGCTGAAGAACAGACTAAATAAACATACAATAAACAACCAGGCAAACCATGCAGATAAAATAAAATAAATGAATAACAACACAAAGCAGGGACTGACATACGAATCAGCAAAGAAAAAGGTTTCAGGCAAGAAAAAATGGGTGTGTTTTAGGTTTGAGTGCAGACAGAATATGAATTTGAGACAGAAGAGAGTTGGAGGAAGTATCAAGAAAGCTGGATCTCCAAAGCTACTGAGGATGCTAGAGGCAGTGGTGAGCATCCTAATTATAGAATACCTTACGAGTGAAAAGGCTAAGATATGCGAAAGCTCGCAAAGATTTACAATGAAGTCATCGACAATATGTTGTATATGGTCATTACAGCATTGCTAAAACAACTAAACCAATGGTGGGTTAAGACTTTGGCACAGTGCTGTAGGTTATGGTAAATTCAAAATGGCTAAAAGAGGTCCAGCAAGCAAAACAATGGTGCTTTGATGTGCTGTTTTCTTTTCATAAGGAGACATTTTCTTTGTCAATACTAAGATATCCGTAAGGGTTTCTCGGCGACGCTGTGGATTGAGCAGTCGCAAAAAAACTCTGAACTCTGCAGCTCTGAAATGGAATATTACGTTCATTCCGAGACAAGTTCGAAAAGGTCAAGTTATTCTCAGCAGGCAGGCAGCTAGCTGTTTGTGTGTATCTGCTTGGGAGAAATATAAATCACAAAATACAAATGACTGTAATACCCTCAAGGCGAGTGTATTGATTAGATATGTCAGAACCAACAGCACTTTGTAGAAACGGTTTTAGAAAGAGCAATTCAATAGAGAAACATTTGGAAAGACAGTTTGCAGCGATTCAAAAACATTACATTTATCGACTTGTCACAAAATGTTTTCTTATACAAAAAAAAAAAACCCCAAACAAACAGAAAGGAACATTCTTAAACCGGAGTTCACAACACGAAAGCACAATTTCCAATGAAAGACGCGGTAAGATAGCATTACACGAATAAAACCCAACAATCTCCTAAACCTACCCATCGTTCATTACCGTCGCCGTGTTAGCAATGGCACATTGGTTCTGCTATACTGTAAGAAAGAGGAAGAGAGTGCACATTGTTTCATTTCAAATTTCCTCTAAGACGAAATAAATGTGTGCTTTTTCTTATCTTCAATCTTAAGCGAAGCGTTACGTGACAATTGGTATTCTTCAAATCCCTCCTATTTTTTAACATTTCTTAACGTTTTCTTAACCTTACAAAGCTGCACCCAGTCTTAGGCTGTAGGAATTTACAAAGTAAGCATCTAAATTGGCCAGTCATAATACTAGTATAATAATCCTAAATAATACTAAATAATGAAACTAATATGAATAATGAAGGAATATTTATAATACATACAAAAGCCTTTTAACCTTTAATTCTTAAAATGCAAAAGTTGTCTAGATAAATAAACTAGAGTTTATAGCAAAGCTGCTGCTTTAGTCAGTGCTTTAGCTTTGACTTTTGTGTTTTGGAGAGAGGAAATACAGTAAAATGTAAAATAAAACAGCCTAAATACAATAAAATAATTTGTGAAGAAACGATATTTGGGAACTTTTTACATTGTTTTTGTTGAGGATTTTTTTTTATTTAAGAGCATTGCTGTAAACTTTAGTGTTTGAAAACCTAAGAAGGCTTTGTGACAAACACTGAGCGGTTCATAGTATAATTACATTTAATTCTCGAGAAAGTAAAGTTAATAATAATTGTTTCCTTAAGAAATAATAATAATAAAAATCTTACAATAAAGACATTTCAAATTTAAATTTCCCATTATTTCAGTTCTTTAGTTTAATCGATTCTGAGCAAAATAGAGGAAAAACATCAAAGGGTCCAAAAATTAGCAAATAAGAAATAGAAATAGCCAACGGAAAAAAAATGAAACTTGGAAAATCGGATAATTATGGGGTGACAATAGAAAAACTTTATTTACAATAATGAAACACAGTTTACAGTTTGGTAAATTTAGACGCTTATCAGCCCTTACAGCCTAATTTAAGTGTGAGGCTTTTTGTATAATAATTAATAAATCATGTTAGATAATGTTTTCATGAATAGCACCTGTTCATTAGATAACTTGGTTAATTCTTACATCTATGCCACCCAAGAAGGATGGGTGAGTTTTTAAATCTGGTCCCCCCCAAGGTTTATTCCTCATAACATAAAGAGTTTTTCCTAGCCACTGTCGCCCTAGGCTTGCTCAGTTTGGGATTGGATTTGAACATCAGAATTATAGAAATAAATCTGACTTGACTTGCTGTTAAAATGATTATTAAAAAAATAAGCTATTTGAAGAATGACATTTTCACTGAACTTTTTAAGTCAAAAATTATGAATGGAAACACATTTAAGAGGCTTTTGTCAACCTTTACCAAGTTATTTTAGAAATAATCAGGAATTGACAGCACATCAACCGACCCCTTAGACTCCACTCCAAGTGAAGTGTACTTTTTTTAAAAGACAGAGTTAAAAAGACTGACGCTAAACAATCCTGACCTACTTTAGGAGCTCTGGGTAACGAAAACGTACTAAAGTTGGCATTGTCAGTTCGGGTATTTCCCTCGCATTCGTTGTGAAAGGTTCACCGAAAGGTATTCCACAAGGCTCGCTGTTCGTGTGGTTTTAATTCCAACAAAATATACAGTACGATATACAGTATTGTGAGTGACATACAAAATACATTCACAGTCAATTATTTCAGCACATAACGTACGTAGATGTTGTCTGATCTGACCTATGACAAATCCTCTAAGCGGGTTCAGATCCTACGGAATAAGAGAGTTCCAAATACCAGGGATCATCTGCGATCCTGTCCACCAGAAAAAATATCCTGAGATTCCCACAGCAAGGACCACCAGGCTGGCTTTGAGAACCGCCCGAGGAGGCCGAGTAAAGTCTGACGGCCCCATCGTGGCTAGCATCGCTGTGGTCACTACCAGGGTAAACAATATCGAGATGGCAGTGTTAATGGCCACGATCTGGCCGAACTTGGAGAAAGGCACGATGACGCAAAAAAAGAGCGGCACTGTGGAGATCACCGTAGTGATTGCGCTAGATACAATGGCGACGCCCACGTGATTAACCGCTTCCAGGGTTTGCCGCTGACGCTCGGCTGACGGATCCTTTTAGATACAGACACACAGGGAACACACATTAAGCAATTGTGAGTTAAGGGTTAACGCTGAACAGTGGCAGCTTCTGGTCCATAAACCAGTACCTTAAACCGCTAGGCTACCACAGTCCATTTAGGGTTACAAAAACAACGGCACACAAATGGTTTGGGCTAAGCATTGCGTTGGCTTTACGTTTGTACACCCTCCCAAATAGCAAATAATAAGATATACCACTTAAAAGAGCTTTGTTGCCATTTGGACATTGCTTTATTGTAGCGCTGCTATACAGCTACACTAAGTGGACGAAAGTTTGTGGACACCCCTAATTTTACAACCAAAATATGGGTATTAGTATGGAGTTTGCCCCGAACAGCACTCGTTCTTCTAAGACAACTTTCCAGTAGATTTTGGAACAGGACTGAGGTCGACGCCTGACATTATACAATAAGCCCTGGCTCACTTTTGGCATTTTGGACTAGAGGTTACTGTTTAACGACAGGGAGCAGAAGGTTAATGAACTGGCTTGTTGGAAGCGGAAACCTGCAAACATGTCCATTCTACCGTCACTGTCTGTGGAGAGTCCAGAAATGTACGCTTTATATTACGAAAGTGTTATTAAAGAGTGTACTGCAGAGAGAGCAGAGCTCAATAATTGGGAGGGGTGTCCTCAAACGCCTGTCTATATAGTGCGTTTTATGGAAAGATAGATTTAATCTTTGGAATTGCATTTCTATAACTTCTAACTGACAAAAAAAAGTGGCACTGATAGCTTTCATGTAACGGAACAGCAATTCGGACCGGCCCCTTCTTATCTAAAGACTCTAGTCAAACCTCACACCCTTTGAGATATGAGCTTGGCTCCACTGGACCCATCGCTCAAGATTAAAGAAAGACGATCATCAAAACTCTTCTCCATACAAGAACCCAGGTGGTGGAACAAACTGAAAGCGCACTTACATTTTTACCAATATTTGTTGTTGATCATTTCAAGATATTCAATACTATTATATTAAATAAGCCTTTGCCTTTGGATTGACCTACATCAGATCCTAGAGGATTTGAGTTATTAGGTTATTGTGTATTTGTATTAGTATTAGCTATTAGCTATCTTCTAAGAAGAATCCGAATTGCTTCATAAGGGTGTCTGCTAAAGACTTTAAATTCAAACGTAACTACAGTGATGCTAACACATAGGAAAAATACAGATTCAGGAATTTGCCTTCTCCAACTTACACACGGATGGGAATTCCTGATATGAGCGGTCCTAACGTGCCCGGTGCTTCTTGTGTCTCCGGCCAGCATGAAGCCCTCGACTAGGTGCAGACAGTAATCCACAGACGATCCCACCAGGATGGAGAGAGAAATTGCCTCCACTGCACCCATCTCCCAGCCCAACCAGTACATCACGGCCACCACTAGGCAAACAACACCTGAACAAATGCACAGTTCACACATATGAAAGAACTGCAGCACTTTGTCTTAGCTGTAACCCTTACCTCTGGTTACTGCCTGAACGCTGGTAGGGTTTCTCTGAGATAGAGATTTACTTTAGGTAAAAGTTAACTTGCTCGCCATGGTACGGATTATAGACTAGAGCAGATGACGTTCGCTGTTCGCATGAACAACATGCTATATTTTCCAAGTATGAAGCATATATCGCAGCAACTCCGAGAAGATGTTAAAGATGGAAGAAAAGATTAAAGAGGATGGAAGGAAGTATGAACGGATATGATTATGGACTGAAGGAAGGTAAAATGGTGGATGAAAAATGACGGACTTTTGAATGGATTGAAGGAAGGAAGAGCAGAAAGAGATGGGAAACAGAGGAAAAGTATGTTCACGCTGAATAATTTAGGAACCCATTCACGTTGCATAATTGCCAACACTGTTTAAATTGACCATTGTTCATTGCCTTTGATTTGTTGTGCTCTATTTACAATTGAAAGAGCTGAAAACAAGCAGACCTTTCAAGGGTGAATGCATTTTACCGTATATTAATATTTAGAGGTACCGAGATCCATTACGACATACAGACTAGCAATATAGCTTGTGCAACATTAATACAGTATACAGAACTGTTCAAAAGTCTTAAGCCACCATTAGATTTGTTGTCTTAACAATGATATAATGTCCATATAAGACTACGGTTGGACTCAAAGTGTTCAGATTTGGATTTGTCACACATATTACTGCACTGCTCACAAACATTAGGGTATTTTTTATTGGGGATATTTCATTGAGCAGTATGTTTTACACTGATCTTCAGTCAAGTGAAGTGAGCTTTAGCATATCTTAGCCTTTCCGCGTGGCTTTGCTATGTTCCCCTTTTTAAAAAAAGTGGTTTCCTGGCTGCTTACCCTTCCAAATAACAATTCCTGATCAAGCTATAGGGTGCAAAACGGTAAGCCTGGCATCCAGATGGAACTGCCTAATGCTGCTGTTGCACACGTAAGGGGAGGGCACACTATAGCCGATATCAACTGATTTGTTTCAGTTATCTAATAGTGCATACCAATTTCCTGTGTTTTGGTTGTATTCTATTGAAGATCGTGAGATATAATTATACATGTTCAGCATAAGGTTGCTAAAACAATGGTATATCTAGTCTAATGGTGGCCTAAGACTTTTGCACAGGACAGTGCAGTGTCCATATGACGTAGCGTTTTGCAGTCAGCCAGGGCTCAATTATTTGCCAATTTCTGTTAGAAATGCTATATAAATGCACTTTTTGTTATGCAGTTAATGAGTATAAGCCATATGTTCATATTCAGATATCATTTGGGTGAAGCATCGTTTCAGGATCATTCCCGGCATAAGAGTGACACTAATGGTGCGGAGACCATGCTGAGATTGGGTTAACAAGCAAAAATACTGAGCCAGTAAACATATAGATGTTTCCAAGAAGGTGACCCTGCTGAAAACTGTATGTACAGAAGATCTCTCACCAAGAATGGTAAGCAGGATGGGCAGCAGCAGTAATGGATGCACTGTAAAGACAGCAACAGAGGCTATACAGATGGCCAAGGACAGGAGCAGACTGTACAGGGCACTCTCCACTCCTACAGCCAGGACATCCACAAAAAGCGGTTAGACATCAAGACGGCGAATCTCCATCTGTGTTGACGTTCCACCATCTTACCTATGATCTCCATGAAGATCTGCTTCCAGTGCTGGCAAGTCTGGAAGCCACGGCGCAGGGCTGAGGTCTGAGGGAGAGAGGCTAATTGCTCCTGCAGGAAGCTCTCCCATTGGAGGAAATCAGAGTAGGCCTGGAACGAGGATTTGCCTTTGTAGGTGGTCTGGGTTGAACAGAAATGAGAGATTTCAACAACGGCACTCATTGATAGTCCAAATGTTTCTTGCCAAACCGAAGTTCGCTCACTGATTCAAAGGCCATGGAGATCCAGTGCACTCTTCCTCCCTGCATACCCACTGCACCATGGGATAGCTGCCCAGGCAGGAGGTTGGGTTCAGGGAGCGAGTTACACTCAGGGTGAAGGAGAGGTAGAATGGATGTCAGACTGTTACCTGAGAGAAAGAAAGATGCTCCTTAATCCATGCACTTAACAAGGGTACAAGAGGCAGCATTGTATAATCATGCATGTGTCCTTTTACCTGAAGGTAAGCACTGTGCTCCGCCAGGCTTGACCAGCCGTGTGTTGGCACTGATGGCTTTGCAGAGTTGACACAAGTGACCGATTTCGCTCAGGAGATCGAAATCGGGATCATAGACCACGCTGCCCTTTTTGAAGGAAGCCAACGGAAACCAATCACAAGTTAAAATTGAGGCACGGTCTGCGCATCGACTGCACACATTACATTTCTTTTTGAAGAAAGAGTGATGTGGAGCAGTGGTTCCCAAGCGTTTTCTGCAGTGCCCCCTTTTGAATATGAGAATATTCTCAAGCCTCCCACTCTGGCACACACATACACATAAATCCTTTGCTTAAAAACTGCACTCGAAGTGATTTTATCCATTGTAGTTTGAACAAAACGGCAACTTATTATTGGACTCAATAAAAGTGACAAATAATCTTTACTATGTAGGTATTACAAGCGGCATTATCCATCTTATTT
>JAUZST010013361.1:0-11051 GCA_034779995.1 Parotocinclus haroldoi
TGTGTGTGTGTGTTTGTGTGTGTGTGTGTGTGTGTGTGTGTGTGTGTGTGTGTGTGTGTGTGTGTGTGTGTGTATGTGTGTGTGTGAACCTAAGAGAAGGAGAGAAGGTAACATGAAAGGGAAAGCCAAAATTAACAGATAGAAATACAGACAGACAAAAGACTGAATGAAACAAAGAACTAAAAAAAACAAGCAGAGGTAAAAAAAAAAAAAAAAGAAAAAAAAAGATAAAGGAATGATGGAGAGAAAAAAAAATAAGAAGAGAAGAGGATACGTGTCCCTTTTTATTGGCCCTTTTGTTTGGTTCTTTTCTTGAATTATCGTGCTGAGAAGAAAAGAAATAAAATCAACCTTTATTTGACTTAAAGCTTCCTTAGCCTTTTTGTGGAGAACATACCAAACTGAAGAGCATTTGGTCCGTGTGTGTTCTTTCTTTTTTTTCTCTTTTCTTTCTTTGTTTTTTCTTTCTTTTTTTCTTTTCTTTCTTTGTTTCTATCTTTCTTTTTTCTTTCTTTTCTTTCTTTCTTTCTTTCTTTCTTTCTTTCTTTTTCTTCTTTTCTTTCTCACTTTTTTCCTTTCTTTCCTTCTTTTTCATTTGTTTCTTTCTTTTCTTTTCTTTCTTTCTTTTCCTTATTTATTTCTTTTCTTTCTTACTTGTTTACCTTTCTTTTTTTCTTTCTTTCTTTTTGATTTTTTTCCTTCTTTTCTTTTTTTTCTTTTTATTTATTTCTTTTCTTTCTTTCTCTTTTTTCTTTTTTCTTTCTTTCTTTCTTTCTTTGTCTCTAACTTAATTTTCTTTCTTTGTTTTCTTTCTTTAATTTTTTTCCATACTTTTTTCTCTTTTTTCTTTCTTTCATTTTTTTCTTTCTTTGTTTTCTTTATTTCTTTTTAAATTTATTTTCTTTCTTTCTTTCCTATCTTTCTTTTTTCTTTTCCTTTTTTAAATAATTTTTCTTTCTTTTATTTTCTTATTTCTGTTCTTTCTTTCCTTCTTTCTTTTCTTTCTTTCTTTCTTTCTTTCTTTCTTTCTTTCTTTTCCCTTTTCTCTTACTTTCTTTTTCTAACTTTCTTTCTTTTTTCTTTCATTCTTTCCTTCTTTTTAATTTTTTTCTTTCTTTTCTTTTCTTTATTTATTTCTTTTCTTTCTTACTCTTTTTCCTTTCTTTCTTTCTTTGTTTTTGATTTTTTTCCTTCTTTTCTTTTTTTCTTTCTTTTATTTATTTATTTCTTTTATTTCTTTCTCTTTTTTCTTTCTTTCTTTCTTTCTTTCCTTTTTCTCTTTCTTTCTTTCTTTCTTTGTTTCTATCTTTCTTTTTTATTTCTTTTCTTACTTTTCTTTCTTTTTTTTCTACTTTTCTTTCTCACTTTTTTCCTTTCTTTCCTTATTTTTAATTTTTTTTTTCTTTCTTTTCTTTTCCTTATTTATTTCTTTTCTTTCTTACTCTTTTTCCTTTCTTTTTTTCTTTGTTTCTTTTTGATTTTTTTCCTTCTTTTCTTTTTTTTCTTTTTATTTATTTATTTATTTTCTTTCTTTCTTTCTTTCTTTCCTTTTTCTCTTTCTTTCTTTCTTTCTTTCTTTGTTTCTATCTTAATTTTCTTTCTTTGTTTTCGTTTTTTTAAATTTTTCCTTACTTTTTTCTCTTTTTTCTTTCTTTCATTTCTTTCTTTCTTTGTTTTCTTTATTTCTTTTTAAATTTATTTTCTTTCTTTCTTTCCTATCTTTCTTTTTTCTTTTCCCTTTTTAAATTATTTTTCTTTCTTTTATTTTCTTATTTCTTTTCTTTCAATCTTTCTTTCTTTTCTTTCTTTATTTCTTTTTTCTTTCTTTCTTTCTTTCTTTCTTTTCCCTTTTCTCTTACTTTCTTCTTCTAACTTTCTTTCTTTTTTTTTCATTCTTTTTAATTTTTTACTTTCTTTTCTTTTCTTTATTTATTTCTTTTTTTCTTACTCTTTTTTCCTTTCTTTCTTTCTTTCTTTTGATTTTTTTCCTACTTTTCTTTTTTTTCTTTCTTTTATTTATTTATTTCTTTTCTTTCTTTTTTTTCTTTCTTTCTTTCTTTCCTTTTTCTCTTTCTTGCTTTCTTTCATTTTTTTCTTTCTTTGTTTTCTTTATTTCTTTTTTAATTTATTTTCTTTCTTGCTTTTCTATCTTTCTTTTTTCCTTTTTTCCTTTTTCCTTTTCTTTTTTTCCTTTTTACATTATTTTTCTTTCTCTTCTTTTCTTATTTTTTTTCTTTTTTTCCTTCTTTCTTTTCTTTCTTTATTTCTTTTTTCTTTCTTACTTTCTTTCTTTCTTTCTTTTCCCTTTTCTCTTCCTTTCTTTTTCTAACTTTCTTTCTTTTTTTCTTTCATTCTTTCCTTCTTTCTTTCTTTTCTTTACATTTCTTCTTTTTCTCTTCTTTCTTTCTTTTTGTTTCTTTTTTTCTTTCTTTCTTTTTTTTGGGGGGTAACAGTCGGGGGGGATTGTAACTGGACTCATGACTCTTGTTTTATTGAATCAGGTTCAGATCTGTAAAGCTCAGAGGTTTTTTTGGGTAGTTTTGTTTACGGGAAGAAGGGCCGTTATTGCTTTCTTATTTATTTCAGAAACTCCAGAAGATCTGTCCCTCTGGAGAAGAATTAGAGTAATGGAATGCGGCTCGGCCTGAGGGATTGATCCGGGCTGGCCGGGCACGTGGGTCGCCTTCGGCCAGTCGCCGTAAGTGGCTCGGTGAATTCATCTGTTTACATTAACTGCGTCGTGACCCGACACTAATGCGCACTCTTCATTTAACCGAAAGAAAAAAAAAAAAGAAAAAAAACAGCCGGCTGTGGAGCGGGAGGGAAAAAAAAAGGAGAAGGAGGAGAAGAAGAAGAGGAAGAAGAGTGATGGATGGAAACTTTTAGGAGATTGCATCGAGCGGAGAAGACGGCGGCCAAAAAGCAAAAAGCAGCGCCTCTCCTCATTTGATTCCCCCCCCCCCCCACCACCACCACCACCTCCACCTTTTCCTCGCCGAGAATTCATCCAGCGCTTAGAATTCAGAAAATCGATTTTTCTTTAGCTTTTGGTTTTGGATAAAAGACAGACCTCAGCGCTGACCTTCAATCTTATCGCCGGACGTCCTTCAGCTGAAGCGATACCGCCGTTACCAACGCTGTGGCGTCCTTCGCCGTTTACCGCCGAGCTCTCCTCGTCTCCACGCCGTAATACCTAGGGGAGAACAGACCAAATTCCACACACAGACAGTTATTTAGGATAAAGCTCATTTAAACTTTTATTACCTTTTGGAGAACATACCAAATTCCATACACAGACAGTTATTTAAGATAAAGCTTATTTAACCTTCTATTACCTTTTGGAGAACATACCAAATTCCACACACAGACAGTTATTTAAGATAAAGCTTATTTAACCTTTTATAACCTTTAGGAGAACATACCAAACTCCACACAGACAGTTATTTAAGTTAAAGCTTATTTAACCTTCTATTACCTTTTGGAGAACATACCAAACTCCACACACAGACAGTTATTTAAGATAAAGCTTATTTAACCTTTTATAACCTTTAGGAGAACATACCAAATTCCACACAGACAGTTATAAACCTTTGGAGAACATACCAAATTCCACATACAGACAGTTATTTAAGTTAAAGCTTATTTAACCTTTTAGAACCTTTGGAGAACATACCAAACTCCACACAGACATTTATAAACCTTTGGAGAACATACCAAACTCCACACAGTTATTTAAGTTAAAGCTTATTTAACCTTTTATAACCTTTGGAGAACATACCAAACTCCAACAAAAAGGTTTTTTTTTTCAGGGTTTCATTAAAAATAAATGCAAAAAGCTTAAAAACAAAAAAACAGGAATCTTTTTTAAAAAAGAAATAAAAGAAAAGAAAAAAAAGGATTAGAATTAAAAAAGAAAAACAGGAATAAAATTTTTAAAAAAAAAACAGGACTAAAAATGTAAAAAAAAAAAAAATGAATATTTTTTTTAAAACTGGAATAAAACAAAACAGGAATAAAATTTAAAAAACAGGAATAAAATAAAAAAACAGGAATATTTTTTTTAAAACCAGGAATACAATAAAAAAAAAAAAAAACTTTTTAAAAAACAGAAATAAAATCATTAAAAAAAGAACGTGATAGAATTTATAGGATTTCTTTTGGTTTTTCTTTATTATAAATAATTTTTTTTTTTTTTTAGTTTATCGAGGTGAGAAAATCACAAGTCAAATATCGGTGTTAAAAAGAAAAAAAAAACAGGAATAAAATCCTAAAAAAGAAAGAACGTGATATAATTTATAGGATTTTTTTTTAGGTTTTTTTTATTATACGTTTTTTTTTTTTTTTAGTTTATCGAGGTGAGGGGAATATCGGTGTTAAAAAGAAAAAAAAAAAGAGAGAGAGAAATATGATTGAGCTGTTTTCACGGGCTGCAGGCTTTCAGTGTAAAACAGATCCATTTTATTGATTCCTTTTTTTTTCTTTTTTTTTTAACTCTTTTTTTTTGTTTGTTTGTTGGCTCTCGCAGGTGTTAAACAGTAAACGGGGGCCATGTCTTTTCTCTCTCTCTCTCTCTCTCTCTCCGAAGCTCTTAGGTGTTATTTTCATTTGTGGTGATGTGACCATTACAGAGAGCAGAGAAAAGAAATAAATAAAAAGAAGAAGATTGCTGCGAAAGCTTTTTTTTTTTTTTTTCTCCTTTCTCAGAAATAAATCAAGTTCTGCTCCGTATTTACTGTCTCCATAAAGCCGAGCTCAGGCCTGGGAGCTTCTCCCATTTCACTGAGCGCTTAAAAACGTCTTCGGCGGCAATAAAAGAAGGTGGACCGTCACTTTTTTAAAAAGTAAAAAGTCCCCGTTTTTCACCGCTTTCGGCGTCGCAAAAAAGACAAAAAGGAAGGGAAGCGTCTCTCTCTTTTTTCTTTTCTAGGGAAGAATTCGGCTTAAAACCTAAAACGATGATTTTATTGCTTTCTGTTTGTTTGGTTTTTTTGTTTGTTTCTTTTTTTTTTTAATGGATGAACATAGACCTAATTATTCTTTCTTTTATTCTTTCTTTCGTTCTTTCTTGTTTTTTTTGTCTTTCTTCCTTTCTTCTTTCTTTCATTCTTTCTTTCTTCCTTCCTTTCGTTCTTTTTTCTTTTTTTCTTTCTTTCTTTTTTCCTTCCTTTCATTGTTTTTTTTTCTTTTTTTCTTTCTTTCTTTCTTCCTTTTTATTTTTTCTTTATTCGTTTCTTTCTTTTTTCTTTTCTTTCTTGTTTTCTTTCTTTCCTTCCTTCTTTTCTTTCTTTTTTTTCTTTCTTTTTTTCTTCCTTTCTTTTTTTCTTTATTTGTGTCTTTCTTTCTTCCTTTCTTTCCTTCCTTCTTTTTTTCTTTGTCTTTTTCTTCCTTTCTTCTTTCTTTCATTCTTTCTTCCTTCCTTTCGTTCTTTTTTTTCTTTCTTTCTTTCTTTCTTTCTTCCATTCTATTTTTTTATTTGTTTCTTTCTTTCTTTCTTCCTTTCTTTCTTTTATTCTTTCTTCCTTTCTTTGTTTTCTTCCTTATTTCATTCTTTCTTTCTTTTTCTTTCTTTCTTAATTTTTTTTTCTTTATTTCTTTCTTTCTTTTGTTCTTTCTTTCTTTTTTTCTTGGTTTCTTTGTCTTTTTTTCTTTCTTTGTTTCTTTCTTTCCTTTCTTTCTTTCTTCATTTCTTTTTTCTTTTTTTATTTCTTTCTTTCTTCATTTTTTCTTTTTTTTTCTTTCATTATTTCTTTCTTTTTTCTTTGTCTTTATTTTTTCCTTTTTTTCTTTCTTTCTTTTTCTTTATTCCTTTCTTTGATTCTTTCTTTTCTTTATCTTTCTTACTAGCTACATCTGTGCTCCTTTTTTATTATTCGTTCTTTCTTTTATTCCTTCCTTTCTTTGTTCATTCTTTATCTTTTTTCTTTCTTTCTTTGTCTTTCTTCCTTTTCTTCTTTCTATCTTCTTTCTTTCTTTTTTCTTTGTCTTTATTTCTTCCTTTCTTACTTTCTTCTTTAATTCTTTCTTTTTTTATTTGTCTTTATTTCTTCCTTCCTTTCTATCTTTCTTTCTTTCTTCTTTCTTTCTTTCCTTTTTTTTTCTTTGTCTTTCTTTCTTCCTTTCTTTCTTTCTTTCTTTTTCTTTCTTCCTTTCTTCGTATCTTTCTTTTCTTTATCTTTCTTTTTTTTTTTATCGACCTTATCCTCCACTGTACCCTTTTTTTTTTAACTCGTCAATTTTCTCCCTAGTATTTTTTCAGTTTCCTTTTCATTTCTCTTTCACTTTTTTCTTGTTCTTTCTTTCTCTTTCTTTCTCTTCTCTTTATCTCTATTTTTCATGGGTTTTTTTTTGTTGTGTGTTTTTTTTATTTACATATTGTAATTAGCTCTCTTTTTTTTAATATCAGAAAAAAATGTTCCTTGAATTATTTAAAGGCGAATTTAAAAAAAAAAAAAGAAAGAAAACGTCTAATCATGGAAATCAGCGTCTTCATTCTCTTCTGAGGGAGGAGCAGCGAGACCTCGATCAGCCGATCACATTCGCACCTTCTTGTTGTGCTCTTCTTGGAACGCTAATTATCGTCATTCAGATCCTCCAAAGCTTCAAAGCGACGTCGTTTTACCCACAAGAAGAGATGAATATCGTCTAATTGCTCATCATGCTGTTTGTAGCAAAAAAAAAAAAAAAAAAGAAAAAAAAAAGAGAGAGAGAGAGAGAGAGACAGGCTTCGGCCAAAAATAAAAACGCACGCGCTTTTCTTTGATCAAACCAGACACTTGGGAAATGAGGACGCTAATGTGGCCGACGTTCTCAGTCATCCAGGTCGGGGGAAAGTCTTAATTCAACTAAAACTAAACTTCTCTTTTTGTTTCTCTTAAAAAAATTTTTTAAAAAAGAAGCCCTGTTGCCTTCAACTCAATTAACACTAAGATTAAAAAAAAAAAACAGTTTCCTATGCTAATAAGGTCCAATATCCCCAGTGTCCACTTTTAATAAGGTCCAGCGGCCCCAGTGTCCACTTCTAATAAGGTCCAGCTGCCCCAGTGTCCACTGCCAATAAGGTCCAGCGGCCCCAGTGTCCACTTCTAATAAGGTCCAGCTGCCCCAGTGTCCACTGCCAATAAGGTCCAGTGGCCCCAGTGTCCACTTCCAATAAGGTCCAGCGGCCCCAGTGTCCACTGCCAATAAGGTCCAGCGGCCCCAGTGTCCACTTCTAATAAGGTCCAGCAGCCCCAGTGTCCACTTCTAATAAGGTCCAGCAGCCCCAGTGTCCACTTCTAATAAGGTCCAATGGCCCCAGTGTCCACTTCCAATAAGGTCCAGCAGCCCCAGTATCCACTGCTAATAAGGTCCAGTGATCCCAGTGTCCACTTCCAATAAGGTCCAATGGCCCCAGTGTCCACTGATAATTAAGTCCAGTGGCCCCAGTGTCCACTGCTAATAAGGTCCATAGGTCTAATTGTCCACTATTAATAAGGTCCAGTGGTCCCAGTGTCCACTATTAATAAGGTCCGTAGGTCTCATTGTCCACTGCTAATAAGGTCCATAGGTCCCATTGTCCACTACTAATAAGGTCCAATGGCCCCAGTATCCACTACTGATAAGGTGTCAGTAACCTCGGTGTCCACTACTAGCAAGGTCCAATGGTCCCTTTGTCCTCTGCTAGTTCGGTCCTATGTTCATTAATGCCACTAATTCTACCGAGTGCCTATGTTCCCATTGTCCTGTGGTACTAAGGTCCAGTGGTCCCAGTGGCCTATGCTACAAAGGTTCGGTGTGTCCCAGTGCTTCATCCTATATTCCCATGTCCCTATGTTCCCAGACCACTATGTCACTAAGGCTCGGTGCTACTCAAGTCCTATGGGTCCCAGTGCCCTGTACCAAGTTCTTATGTCCCCAGTGCCCTTGGTCCTAGCCCAGTCTTTGTTAAGTTCCCGACTGCATGGGCTTAACAGCTTTTGGACAACGACCAGCCGTAATACAAGAGCCTGTGTTTTATGGGGATCCGGAGCGGAATAAATCTGCACCTGGAGGATTTTTGTCCAACACTTGTTTGTTCCAAAAACATTTTTTTTTATAGGACCGGCACATTTCGGAGGCCCCATTAAGTCAAGATGGGGTCATAGGAATGAAGGGCCAACACGGCCATCTGCTGGGGCACGAGAGACGGCGTCGAGGCGAGACGACCCGGACAGAGACGGAGCTGCGAGTCAATCTGTCCTCCGAATGTACGGCGATCGCTAATCACCGGCGCGAGGCCCGTGTGGAGCAGTGGGCATGGAAAACCCCCGGACTGGGACACGACCTCGTCCGGTGAACAGAATCGATTCGAATGTTAAAGAGAGGAACGTTGTGTCCCTTCAGTGGGTGCGAGGTTTGGATGATAACAGTCATCCCCGTGTCCCATGCTAATAAGAACCAATGGTCCCAGTGTCTCATGCTAGTAAGGTCCAATGGTCCCCGTGTCCCATGCTAATAAGGTCCAATGGTCCCAGTGTTCCATGCTACTAAGGTCCAATGTTCCCTGTGGACTTTACTAGTAAGGTCCAATGGTCCCAGTTTCCTATCCTATAAAGATCCAGTGTTCCATGCTAGTAAGGTCCAGTGTTCCATGCTAGTAAAGTCCAATAGTCCCAGTGGCCTATGCTAGTAAGGTCCAATGTTCCCAATGGTTTATTCTAGTAAGGTCCAATGTTCCCAATGGCCTATTCTAGTAAGGTTCAATAGTCCCAGTGTTCCATGCTAGTAAGGTCCAATGTTCCCATTGTCCTATGATAGTAAGGTCCAATGTTCCCAATGACCTATGCCAGTAAGGTCCAATGGTCCCAGTTTCCTATTCTATAAAATCCAATGTTCCCAGTGCCAAATGCTATTAAGATCCAAGGTTCTTAGTGGCCTATGCTAGTAAGGTCCAATGTTCCCAGTGGCCTATGCTAGTAAGGTCCAATGTTCCCAGTGGCCTATGCTAGTAAGGTCCAATGGTCCCAGTTTTCTATCCTATAAAGATCCAGTGTTCCCAGTGCCAAATGCTACTAAGATCCAATGTTCCCAGTGAGCTATGCTAGTAAGGTCCAATGGTCCCATCACACTATGTTACTAAGATCCTATATTCCCAGTGTTCCATGCTAGTAAGGTCCAATGGCCCCAGTGTTCCATGCGGGGAGTCGTTGCGTCACCGGCTCTTGCACATCAGAGGCCGTGGTCGGTTTAAAAATTAATTTTGATCCCCCTCAGGAGGAATCATGGAGGGAAGAAGCCATGAAATATTCATCGGCAGTGGAGGCCACAGATTCTGGGCGGAGGGAAAAAAAAAAAAAAAGTTTAAAAAGGAAAAAAAATATTCGGAGGAAGACGGTTTGCAACGGTTGCTTCATTTTTCACTTCATTTCACTTCACAGTGACGAACAGGAACGAAAAGCTGGAGGAAAATCGTTAGAGAAATGAAGAAACAGAAAATAAATAAATAAATAAATAAATAAAAGAAATGAGTGGACAAATTGATCATGGATAGAAAAAAAAGAAAGGAAAGAACTAAAGGCTAGGCAAAAATAGCATTAGAAATAACTACAAGAAGGAAGGAATTCAAGAGTAAAGAGTAATTAGGAAAGAAAAAAATAGAAAGAAAGAAAAAGAAAGAAAGAAAGACAAGAAAGTAAGTAAAAAAAAAGAAAAAAGAAAGGAAATAAAGAAAAGAAAAAAGAAAGAAAGAAAAGCAAGAAGGGAAAAAAAAGAAAGAATGAACCAAACAAAGAAAGCAAGAAGGAAAGAAAGACAAGAAAGAAATAAGGAACAGAAAGAAAGAATGAAAGGAAAAAAGAAAGTAAGGAAAAAAGGAAAGAAAGAAAAAAAGAAAGAAGGAAAGAAAAGAAAGAAACAATGAAACAAAGAAAACAAGAAAGAAATACGGGGAAAGAAAGAAAGAAAGAAGGAAGGAAAGAAAAATTTAAAAAGTAAAAAAAAAAAGTAAGGAAGAAAGAAAAGAAATAAGAAAGAAAGAATGAAAGAAAGAAAGAAAAAAAGAAAGTAAGTAAAAAAAGAAAGAAAGAAAATAAAAAAAGAAAGACAAGAAATAAATAAGGAAAAGAAATAAAGAAAGAAAGAAAGAAAGAAGAAAAAAGAAAGAAAGAAAAAAAGAAAGTAAGTAAAAAAAGAAAGTAAGGCAGAAAAAAAAAAGAAAGAAAAGAAAGAAAGAATGAAACAAAGAAAACAAGAAAGAAATACGGGGAAAGAAAGAAAGAAAGACAGAAAGAAAGATAGAAGGAAAGAAAAAATAAAAAAGGTAAAAAAAAAAGTAAGGAAGAAAGAAAAGAAATAAGAAAGAAAGAATGAAAGAAAGACAGAAAAAAGAAAGAAAGAAAAAAAGAAAGTAAGTAAAAAAAGAAAGAAAGAAAATAAAAAAAGGAAGACAAGAAATAAATAAGGAAAAGAAAGAAAGAAAGAAAGAAGAAAAAAGAAAGAAAGAAAAAAAGAAAGTAAGTAAAAAAAGAAAGAAAGGCAGAAAAAAGAAAGAAAGAAAAGAAAGAAAGAAAAGAAAGAAAGAATGAAACAAAGAAAACAAGAAAGAAATAAAAAGAAAAGAAAGAAACACAAGAAAGAAATAATGAAAGAAAGAAAAAAGAAAGAAAGAAAGAAACGCTGGAGGAAAATCGTTAGAGAAATGAAGAAAGACACAAAAAAAGAAACATACAAAGAAAACAAAGAAAGAAGGAAATAAACAATCAAAGAAAGAAAGAATTTCTTTTTCTTTCTTTTCTTGTTTTCTTCTATCTATCTTTGCTTCTTCCTTTCTTTCTGTGATTTTTTTGGACATGTTTACTGTAAGTGCTCTTGGTGGGATCTTTTCATAATGAGGTAATGTTTGTTATTATTATTTGTTGTTGTTGTTTGTGTTTTTATTGTTGAATCAGGTTAATCTGGAGCAGCAGCTCCTGCAGCACATGGACAGATGCTTCTCTTACACCTCACCTCACCTGTCTGCTCTGCTCTGTGTGTGTGTGTGTGTGTGTGTGTGTGTGTGTGTGTGTGTGTGTGTGTGTGTGTGTGTGTGTGTGTGT
>JAUZST010013362.1:0-11051 GCA_034779995.1 Parotocinclus haroldoi
TGTGTGTGTGTGTGTGTGTGTGTGTGTGTGTGTGTGAGTGTGAGAGAGAGAGAGAGAGAGAGAGAGAGAGAGAGAGAGAGAGAGAAAGACAATGATGCAGAACTAATATGTTATCTGTACTCTCTCTTCCACTCTCACATACTGCAATTTTTTTAACTGTAGCTATTTCCAAATCTGCTCTTACTGACCTCTTACTGGCATCTATGACTTGATGCCGATATTTATAAAAATATTAAGGGAAAAAAGCTCTTTCTGCTGCACAGTAAGGGTGGGAAGCTTTTCTAATTTGAAGATTTTAAAAGAAATTAACCAAGCTGTGACTATTAAACGTTATGCAACGAGTTTTGATTTTAGAAAACCTGTATATCCACATCCATTTCGCAAACCATGATCAGTTTTAAACTATATCATGGTTGGAATATTTAAATACATGTTTAATACATTGATCTCAACACACTTCATCTGTATTGGTAGAAAGGTATTGAAATCCAATATAAATGACTTATAAAAAATAAAATTCATTTTGTTCATCTCTTAGTACCAGAAAGTACAGGTTACACAGGAACGGTACTCTCTATGATACTCTTTAAGTGCAGTTTCATGGAGTCAGCAAAAAACCCAAAAGTACAGCTGTTAGTAAACCAAGAATATGCTTAAGAGTCATGTGGAAATTGGGATGGACAGAGGAAGGATATTAACAACAGCCAATTGCCATTAGAACTGATGCACGCTTATGTTTGTGATTCCAGGTACAGGCACTGGACAAATGTTAAAATGTGAAAAAATATTAGTGCTATAAAAAAAATGTTTGGAGGTCCTGTATGTTTACAGGAGTTTGTTAGTATGCAGTATGGTAAAGGTCACTTCAATCATTCTTTTTTGCAACATCAAAAGTACACAATTTTCTGACCTGATAAATTGCTCTCCTCATCATCAAAGTCTCATCAATAGTCTTGATTGTTAGTCATGTTCCAAAGCGCCGCTGTAAAGCATTCACAATGCTGCTGCCTGTCTGGTTAACAATCTGTCTTTAATCTCTTTAAACTAACATTAATCTCTGGTTTAACAAGCAATTAATATTGATATATAACCTTCAATTGCTATACACCTTCAAATGTTTACACACACATGCAATCAGTTTGTAAGTCACTTAGGATAGAGAGTCTGTCAAACTATTAAATGCTAATAGAAATCTCTGCCAAACGGTCTATAAACCAAACTGAGAACTGTGTTTTAGTCACAGACCACTTAAGGCGGCCTTACTGTTCAGTCCATTACCAGTCCACTGGTAATAAATACATTCAGACTACACTAGTAGTGCTGCTGCACCTTTAACTGTTTGTAGACTACTCTGGAAAGGAGCATCTGCTAAATGACTAAATGTAACTGCATCAGTGTGTTCTGTGACAATGATACTGGCTGCCAAAGCAACCATGATGAGAAGTAAAAGCAACATCTATCATAAACATCTTTACCCAAGCAAACAGATTTGTCCCACCTTTAGAAGAGTCCATGCTCAATGAGATTTCGTTGGAAGGTCCCTTTAAATTCCAGTTGAATATTAGTTGTGTTTTAGATCTAGAAGCACCTTCTCACTAATAACATAACTGAATGCAATTTTTACACATCGTGAGCTTTAAGGCTTCCCATAGACCAATATATGACTGTGACCTATATATTCCTGTGCAGATCAGTTTATTCAAGGGACATTTTTTTTGTAGTTTTTTTCTACAGTTTCCATGCTGAAGCTAGACATCGAATTCAGATGTCAAACACATAGAACATAATCTGATAGAACCACGTCAGACAATATCACCTGGAATGTCTGTGCAGATCCTGCAGCTAGACAATAGTAATAACAGCAGTAATAAAAACTAAAGGGGATACAATATCAACTGAAGGGGCACTGCCCTCATATAGTCCACATGGCACTGGGCCTTTCATCATTTTACACATTATTAAAGCATGTTCTCATTTTCCATCTGATGTTTTTATTGGCCAATCATTATACTACGTGTCAGGAAGAAATAATAATCAATCCTAGAACCCTTGCTATTTATTTCTTGTTATATTTCTTATAGAAAGGCATATTATATATAAGGCATCTCTGGGCCTACATATGCACATTTATGTTTAATGATAGCATGTGCATACACAACTGTGAATTTAACATGATGTCCTTAAAGTAGAACATACATGATTCATCAACGGGTCCATCCTGCATCCTATATATATATATATAGTAAAAAATAAAAAACAAATATATATATATAAAATAAATATATAAAACATGTTTCTCCAAATGCTGATGCATAAACCAAACATTATTCTCACATTATTTTAAGGTCTCTGAACTTAATTGATGCTTCAAAGGTTGTGTTTACACTTTATTCATTAAAATCAAGAGTACGTGAAATTTAACTTGGGGAGCAAAAACTGTTGATTATGATTATATACAGTAGACAAATCTCAGAAATGATCTTTATATTATCGTTTTGAGCTTCAGTCCTCCATGGAATAGGAATATATGCCAGTCAGTCGGATAGAACTATATAAAATATTAGGGATATCATTACAGTTACAGCACTACATTAACAACGACAAGAAACAAATCTCAAAAAGCATGCTATATTTAATAATTATTTCTTCTGCTGCTTCAAAACTTTATAAAATGCCATAAAATCCCAGAACTTGCAGGGTGAAATGAAAGTGGAGAATGATGACGTCTGAGGAAGAGGGAAAAGATAGATTAACTAACTAAATTAACTAACTGTAGTTAATCTAGATTATTAAGTTACAATTTACAGTTGAAAATAACATTGTAATGTAATGTACAGCCTGTCACACACCGGTTCTGAGCGCTCTTCAGTTCATCATCGCACCACATTTGGCAGTTCTACAATAATATAGTGCCATTACTGAGATGAGCAAAATCCACAGTAGATCACGTGACCTAAAATGACACAGATGAAGGTAAACTGTATTTTTTGGTAAATGAACAAACGCTTAAAGATAATTCAGCTACCGTTAGTTACCAAGCATTAAGTGAAGTTAAAGGTTGTATTTCAATACATTTATTCGAGCAGAGTTCAAAGCAAGGCCACAGTCTGTGTGGCTAAAGATGCCATATGTGCAAATCTCTATGTCCATGAAATTATTTCTACTTTGTAGATGGTATCTAGGTTTGAACTTTTCAAGCAATTACTGCAATCCACACTAAACTGAAAATTAAATTCTCCTAATTGTCTTTTCAAAGCATCAACATGAGGAGGATGGCATGCAAGCAAACACATTTTAAAAGCATTAAAAAAGAGATGATGCAAGAAGGATAGGACAGTTGCTGCATTTATATGCACGGAACACGTTTTGATCTACAGTGTGGAAAGGTGTGGGTTCAAACAAAAAAACAGAACCCCACACAGCAGTTACCATGTACAATTTATAGCTTGTACACATACATTACTAAAAATCTACACTGACACTAGAATAATCATTACCCAGAATAGCATTGCTTTAATTTTCTGTCATAGTATTGAAACCGGTATTAATAATCTTTACTTTACTGGTACTACTACATCTCTGGTTACGTGGCAGCCCTAAAAAATATGACAGTGCTTATGCATGTCTTACACAACAATTTATTAATGTACGATAAGCTAAAGCAGTGTGCTGTGGACTCCTCTAGAGGCTTGTCTTATTACTACCCTTATGCTTGTCATATCATTCTGTATGTGTGTACTAACTAAATGCATTTTTAAACAGGCAGTAATAAAATATAAAGCAGAACCACAAAGAGGACAATGTCAGTTTAGACAGAGTACATTAAACACCTCTGCTATATATATAGATATATATATATATATATATATTCCAGGTTGCCATATGTCATGTTGAATGGCATGTCATGTGATTCGAGCCCACACCTCTGCTACACACTTCACACACTGAAAATTTGGGGTGGCAGCATGTGCTCATTTTAATCAGTTGCTAAGCAGAAGCAAAATTATAGCAGCTCAGTTAAGCTGAAGCACATATACAGAGACCATGTGATCTGAACACCCAACATAGCATGAACTAGAAAAATTATAAGAATAAATAAAACGCAACCAAACAGTCTGCCATTAAACCAAACTCTTCCACTGTGAGCTCTGATTGTTACCATTCAGTTAGAAACCAGAGCTTTGAACAATGGAGCTCCAACGGACTGTGCTATTTTTGAGCATGCATTAAACATTAAATCAATTGAATAAATCTTAGCTGGCATAAATCCAGGATATGGCACGTCTAAAGCATGTGTCATTACCCCCCCAAGTCTTCTATGGGCCACCTGCTCTTTTGATTAGTTCATGATTAATCAAATGCATTATTGATCAGGGTGACATGAGAGGTTCGTGTCTGATTCAGATGAAATATTATTTCCTGAATCTAAAAATACCAGCTAACGAGTAAAAAAAAGGAGAGAGAAAAAGAAAGGGAAATTCTAATAACTCAGCATGACCCAAATCTGTGCAGCAACTTTTAACTGTATATCCTGACTTTATGCAACATTACAATATATGGCAATAGATACAGCACATGTATTGAGTGCTTGGTAAAAGGACAAATTAATATTATTACTTACTAAGCTTATTACTATTACTAATTAATAGTATTGGTGTAACTAGGTATACAATTAATTATTGATCCCTTGGGAATAATGTAATACAATGGATATATCTTTTTAATAAATAATTTAGCTGCTTCTGTTGGGCAGTAGCTGTCACAATCCTGAACCTATGAAAATAATGACAATAATTTTGAAGCCTTTTTTAGTGACCACCATTTAAAACATTTAGATTTATCAATGAAATATTAACCTCACAGAAAAAAAATGATGTCACTACTGAAACACTAAGAATTGCACTTTAACACAAAACCATACATTTCAGACCAGAATGTGAGTTACATTTATTTTAATAAAACAAATAAAACAACAGTTTACCCAAAACAAAAGGATTTTAGGCTACAGTAAAGCTGAATCTATTCCTCATCTATAATAAGCTGTATAACTAAGCTGTCCTTGACTTCAGTGACAATTACAAGTATTTAATATGGATGATGAGAATAGTCACGTCCTTATCTAGTACATTTCGTAGAACACAACGTTACAAACTAAATATTGTGGGCAGAACTGAATAGGTGCAGTTACTACTGAAAACAGTGGATTCACTACTGGAAAGTCAGGTCACTACATAAACAGACGTCTTGTCAAAAAGAAACATTTAATATATTGCTAGATACATTGATAGCATAGAAATGAATGGGGTAAATATATGTTTAATTAATTCAGTCAATAACCTTTGAAATGAAAACGACCAGCTTCAGGCATTTTTAATGAATCTTATAAATTGGAATTTGAGGTACAGCTTTAAACCGGAACAGGACCACAATAGGACACTTTGGTTTATATAAGCAGCATTATGTATAGGGAAGGAAAACACTGCATTCCATGAAGTATAGTTATTCTACCTGTGATCTGTGTATCATGGTGGTGGAAGTGTCATGGTTTGGGCCTGTTTTGCTGCATATGGGCCAGAGCAGCTTGCCATCATCGAACATCATGGAACAATGAATTCTCAACTATACCAGCTAAGTCTAAAGGAAAATGTCAGAACATCTGTCTGTGAACTGAATCTCAAGAAAAAAAGTGAAACAACGTAACGACCCTAAACATACAGTTGGTTCTACCATAGAATGACAAAAGTAGAATATAGGTTCTGTAATGCTGAAGTACAAGTTCTCACCTTAATCCAAAAGATTTTTTAAACGGACCCAAAGCAATAAGTGCAGGACTGATCAATAGTTAATGGAATGTTGCAGCTATTGCTGCCCAGTGGAGTCACATCAGAAAACCAAATCAAAATGACACACGACCATAATATCCTCAATAAAGAAATGAACAAATGTATTCATTTGAAATGTCTAATTTGTTTAATCTGGTTCTTTTTATGTTTTACGGTCATACTTGTGCAGAAAAATAGACATTTTTAAAGGGTTCACAAACTTTTAAGCACCCCCGTATATGCAGTGCCAACCGAGTTAGAATACGTTACGAAGACGAACATCCATTTCAGTTTTGTTACCCTCCGGCTTTAAATGGGATTTTTTCATTCCTTTGAAAAAAAAAAACTGAAGCAGGATGTTTTTTTTTTTTTTTTTTTTAAAAAGCTTTGAACCCCCATCTCCTTGAGAAAGGGGGTGGGAAGGGTAAACTCCATGGAAACAGGGCTGTTTCTGCTCTGGTTGTGCTAAAAATGAAGAAAGGATGAAGCGTTGACCTTGACGCATGCTATGCCGCTCTGCCACACGCTCCGCTTGTCCGACGCTTTAAACGAAGCATTAAGAAATGATCAGTGAAGAGTCAAGGCATGCGCACACACATTAGTGTTGTTAGTTTGTGCAGCTAAAGGCTCAGATGTGTGACAGTTATCAAATGAAAGCTGAATGGAAAAAGAGATGGCACTGCTTTATCTGTGCACCACCAGATTGTGCTACTGGATTGAGAAGCTTAGCTTAACGTTTGCAGTCAGCAGATATACAGTCAGCTTTTTAGAATGGATCCAATTGGTACAATAAATGGTTATACAATGTGTTTTTTGGTTAATAAGCTTGATCTCACACTGTCAAATATCTAAATGCAGCTCTTGGATGGCAGGCTGGTTTAAAAATGCTTGCCTACAAATGCGTTGATCTGGGTTTGAGAACCAGTGCTGCCAAAAAGCCAGATCCAGAGATCTATAAAGAAAATAGAATTTTGCTTTCACGTATCGCTTCCTACTAAAGCATTTTATGTGATCCCGGTGTGCCATGTGATCACGTGCATCATGGTGTGTGTTTTTGTATACTCAGATACAGCATTATTGAAACTGGAGTAGTATTGGTGCTCAAAAGCGTTTAAAAGTTTAGCTCCACTTTTAGAGAAAATGCTAAATGCATTACGTGAGGACATTACACCTCTAAAATGGCAAAGCATCTGAAGCCCCAATATGAAATGCTTTAGCAGAGCATCGGTGTTGGAAAGCATTAGTGTTGCTAGGTCACTACTTTACAACATTAAGCTTCTTACTTATAGTGGGTTTTAATGACAAAAAACGCTTAGTGATTAAAAGTGATTACATTTGAATTTGAAATAGAAAAAATATGTAAAAAATAAATATCTTTCTTACACCGAAACATTTGGAACAAACAACATGGAATCAAACATTGGAATCGATAAGTACTGGAACAAATAACAACAGATCAGAATATCAGAATACATGACGAAAAATATATTTCATATTTAATATGTACACCTGCCAGTAGCACACACCTATATAAAAGCTCAGTCATGCCCCACACACTAAAAATATAGACAAACCAGAGTAATTTTTAAAGACAATTCAATACAAGTTTTTGGTCATATTGTCCAGCACTAGCCAGAAACGACAGCGCTTCACCTCACCACCGGCCACCCTGAGTGTCCACCTGCTGTTACTGCACACTCTGTCCAAGCCAGTGTTGTGGATAATGCAAATCACATTTTCTGATTATTGGGTTTAATACATTACAATCCAACTGTCTTCATTTCAATTAGCCTCCTGGCCAAAGGTCAGAATGATAACCCGCTGTCTGGAAAATGGATTTTTATGTTTCTAAGTAGCTTTCCAGATTTCATTCTGATTCTATCTCACACACACGCTTTCTCTCTCTCTAGCAGAACAGATAATAGAACTTCATACGTGACAAATTCTGATAAAGGTGGAATTACTTACGTAGGATCAGAGAGTCTAACATATATTATGGAAAATAATGAAATAATGAATAATAATGAAAGGAATAAATCTATAAGCTGGGAGGTTCCCACAAAGAAGTGCCTTTAGGCAAGTCACCAACACCTACTTCCTTCAAAAGCCCCGTAAGAGACATGAAACCCACATAGCATAATGTTTATGCAGAGATAGCCTAGTCTTGGGTGCACTAGTTATGCTTGCCCAAACCTGTAAGGTGTGCTACAACACTCCAGGTGGGGGAAATGAATTAGCACCAGAGAGGATGTGCGACATGATGTCTGGAAAGAACAGACATTGCCCTCCATCCTACACCTAAACGCAGGACTGCTTAAGATGCAAACACCGTCTGCGGAAAGTGGATACACAATTTAAATATCACTAATCTGAGCTCAACCAAAAGCCTGAGTGTTTCTAATCAACTGTCCAGTCTGGCTAATCAGGCCGGTAAACAATATATTCTTCCAATTTGCTGATTACTTGTTTCATTTTGAGAATAATGGTACCAGCAGGAGTCCACTGACAGAAATTTGGATGACTGCCGTAATGAGTCTATTATATTTGAATTAAGATAGTAAAAACGCCTGGATATTAACAGGCAAATTAATCCACAGTAATCTTAAACATACGGTGCTACAACAAATTAGACTTTAAAGAAAGCCCTTTATCTACTGATGTTCAAACTCATTATTTTGCAGAATATTAGCTGTTCTGTGGCTGTTCTGAATGCCTAATATTTAGATAAACATGTACAACAATTTTTAATTGCGATTTGGCAATAATTAGTTGGACGTCTTTGCGCTTACGTTGATAATGTGAAAACAGTCCATAAGTCAGTAAGTCAGAAATTAAACTTAGTTTGGATAAGTTTGGGGACCCCTAGTATGTGCACTTTTTTTTTAAAAACAAAAGGACGTTACATTTTCTGAGACATAAATACAACGCCTTCCGATAGATTATCCTTTTTTCACATTTTATTACGGTGAGGCCTTGAGCTAAAAGAAAATAAACATTCAAATTTCTCTCGATCTGCATTAAATAGCCCATAATGAGAAAGTGAAACAGAATTGTTGAAATTGTCACAAATTATTATTAATTGTATTATTTATTATTATAAATAATTATTCATGTCGCATGAACATAAATATGTAGACCATTGCTATGGCACTTGTACTTAAAATGTAGCTCTTGGGGATCCAATTTCTCTTGGCCACCTTGGAGATGTTTCTACACCTTGATGGACTGGAAATCAGTTGGTTGGATCTCGCAGCTAACAATGCATATGAAAAACTACGCCATGAGAACAAATGAACTGTCTGTAGAGACAGAGACAAAGGATTGTGTAGAGAATCCCTGAACCTGGGGAATCTTGTGGAAATCAGCTTTACACATATCACCTACCTAAACATTGTTGAGGCCCAGAAACAATTCCAGATCCTGGAACAGACTGCTAATTTGATCATTTGATAGCTTGATAATCCATGTGTTGGCCTTTAATTACTAGTGATTTTGTGCAGAAAACAGCTGGGGAAAGATGAAAGTATACGTTATGGAGCACTTGTGTCGTGGCTTTAATTTACTGTTTGGGGTTTGGTTGTGGCTTGGACTTAGTTGTGCCTTGACACTGGCTGCAGTAGTTTAATCTGCCTTTTATTGGTATAATAACTGGAATGAAGAGACATGAGGTTGTATCTTTTTTTACACAAACAGCCCATGGTCTCTATCCCTCGTTTCTTTTTGGTACAATTATATTAAATGTTCCTCAAGCATATTCACCTTCAAAAATGGAATGAAAAGGCACAGGGCAGTCTGGCAAACACAGTTGGTAAGAGGATGAGAGGTGCAAGCCTGAAGCTGTTCAAGTAAGAGATACTGCAAACTTAATACGTAGATATTTCTGCTTTTGATCTTCTGATCAATGTTTTGATTGATGTTCAATCCTTGGTGTTCGTGGTCACGGTTGTCCCTAAAATGTGTTATTACCAACGCCTCTCCTAGACATTACCACCAAATAGCTTTACTCACACAGCAGACAAAACGTCCAAATCTGATGTTTAATTTCATAGCTGACAAAAATGTGTTAGTTCTGAAATTATGAATTCACTCACACGACATTTTCCTGAATTGGAACACTTTTATACGTGGTACTGAAATACAGATCCGATACAAAATGTAACTATCATTTCAGCTCGACATATGCCATAAAATGACAGCAATGAGAGAGGTCTTCAGTAGTAGGATAACCAAGACCAGAACAGACCTGAACAGGACAGGCCTCGTAAATATTTGGAGTGATGTCTCGGAGCAAACCAAATTAGAAGGCACATATTGCAATCACTTTTTCTAAAGAAGTGGCTGAATGCAGACATTGCAGAATGTGACTGCAGCTTAAAATCAGTAGTGTAAAGTAGCCAAGAAAGCAAACCAAAGAAGTGGCTAAATAACGTTCACATGACCATTAATATAGTGCCTGTTACTGTTGATTCCATTTTTGCCATCCTTTTCATCCTTTTCTGCATGCATGGCAATTTCGGAGCATAACTGTTCAGAAGAATGTCGAATATAGGTCATATTGAAAGGATAGTGTGAACAGCCTAAAAAAAATAATCCGATTTTGGCCAGTTTTGCCTGCTGTGTGAACCTAGCCAATGTGAACTCTGCTTTAATCCTAGTCATTTTCTATTTTCAGTCTAATCTAACTGTAACATCACAGATGCTACAAATCTGAAGTCACTACAAATCTACTACACTTTGAAGTCAGGGACACCAATTATTATTACTTGCATGAATTAAAAGGCATTATCTGGACAAAACCGCGAAGCCGAATGCCAGCCAGATAACAGAATCAATTAGAACAGTCATTTATTTTACATTCATTTTTATAAACACTTTCCCGTTTTACTCAATCCTACCACACTTGAAAGGGAAAAAACATTGAAATTAAATATTTCACAACTAAGCCGGATGCATGGATCAGAAACTTGACAGAGACATAGAGATGTAGAGGTGCATGCTTATACATTCAGGTCTGTGTGTGTGTGTGTGTGTGTGTGTGTGTGTGTGTTGAGATGGTCCTGTCACCAGTAGAAGGTTTTCCTGTTGTTTAAAGTTCCTTATTGCCCAGGGCAACGCAGTAAGTGCCTGTCAGAAGCACTTTCACTGATAATGGCATTGGTGTGTGTGTGTGTGTGTGTGTGTGTGTGTGTGTGTGTGTGTGTGTGTGTGTGTGTGTGTGTGTGTGTGTGT
>JAUZST010013363.1:0-11051 GCA_034779995.1 Parotocinclus haroldoi
AGAGAGAGAGAGAGAGAGAGAGAGAGAGAGAGAGAGAGAGATAGATATATAGATAGATAGATAGATAAAAAGATAGAGGAGCGGGTGGATGGATAAGTGGATAAATAAATATATTACTCTTACATGATGTTGAACTTTTCATCTCTCCACCGCTGAGCTACATAACAGTCAGCACATGTACATTCACCTGTACCATCCACCCACACATGGATTTTTTTTTTCTCTCTATTTGTCTTTCTTATGCTCTACTTGCTGCCGTTCGCCGCCCCGCATTAATAACCTCCGCTACTTTCAGCGACCTTACCTCCACAAATGATTTGCTTTTTTTTCTGGCTCGACCTTTGTTTGAAGTGAGACAGCACTCAACATGCCTTCTTTTATCTTAATGCCACTTCCTCTCCCAGCTGCCCGTCTCCCCTGGGATACTCAGGTGGAAATGGAGTGGGGCTTTAGTACCATAACGTTATTAATTAGAATAATGATGATGATGATGATGATGATGATGATTACAGGAATTCTACACATCCAAAGTTATGTAGACTTATATTTGGTTTCTGCGCATGGTGTGAAGTGTAATAATTCTCAGCTCGTGTGGTTAGCAACACTCCATGCTGTAAAGTGGATGGATGGATAAATGACAGACGGGCAAGCAGACAAACATATAGATCTATAGACAGACAGACAGACAAATTGATGAATGAATGAATAGACAGAAAAAAGATGCATAGATGGTTGGATGGATAGACCAATAGATGGAAGGATGAACGGATTGATGGAGGAATGAATATACATGCATAAAGATAGATAGATGGCTAAATGGATGGTTAGATGGTTGGATGTATGGATAGATGTATGGACTAATAAATGAAGGGATGGATGGATGGATTGATGGATGAATGAATAGGCAGACATAAAGACAGATAGATAGATGGATAGATGGATGGATGGATAAATGGATGGATGGTTAGATGATTGGAAGGGTGGATAGACTGATGGATAAATTAATAGACAGACATAAGGATATATAGTTAGATGGATAGATGGATGGATAGATGGATGGATAGATAAATGGATGGATGGATGGATAGATGGTTAGAAGGTTAGATGGTTAGATGGTTTGATGGATGGATGGATGGCTGGACCAGTAGATGGAAGGATGGATGGACTGATGGATACATGAATAGACAGACATAAAGACAGACAGCTAGATGGTTCTTGATGAATGGATGTTTCATTACGGCACTCTCTGGATTACAGTAGATCCATAAAGCTTCACCCTAAACAAATGAGCTTACACAGAGAGTATCTTCACACACCCACCACACCCCCCCACCCCCCCCGCAACCCAACTCCCTCCTTTGCCACCCGGAAAGGCTGCAGCATTAGCGAGTCATTGTGCTAATACAATCCTTACAGCGCATTCATTATGACACAGTAATCAAATGCAATTCATCACAGCAGCATCGAGAGATCCTGCACTGGGCACTGCTTTGTTTTTTATGCGTTTGATTACAGCGGGTGCTCTGGGCTCGAGAGCTTTGATGATTAACTTGCAACATAAGAGGCAGAGTTTGATGCTGCTCAAGTCCTGCTGCTTTAAAGCTTCTGACAATCCTTGATGGCTTGTTTCTCTTCAGCGACGCTTAAAAAAACCTTTCAGTCCGGCTAAAATGACATTTTACATTCATGAAACTTATCAGCTGCTCGGTACGACACATGCACTCGAGAGCCTGGATCCGAGAGGGACATGCGCAGACAGTTCTTGGAGGAGATCTCGAACCCGGGCCTATTTATCCTCAGGCTGTACAAGAGCCCTCTCCGCTACCGTGCATAATAATTGTATTTCATACAACTGCATGCCTGGAGCAGTGCAATCAGCACCGGGGTCTTCACACCCACCTGCCAGGTCAGGCTTGATAAATTAAACTGGTTTTGTTATCGTTTTCATTAAAATACACTTAGTCTTGTTATGAATTAGCTCATAACTTGTACATTACGCTTTAAATATATGGGTTATTTAACCATGCTTTCTTTAACGTGGCCCGAATAATACAGAGAAGGCGGTGATATTGGGTGGCAACATTACCATACAGTGAGTAATCTAATTCAGATGAAAAGCACGATCATGGCTTGATTATGCAGCGGCGAGAAGTAATAACTGCACAATGCTGCGAGAGATGTGAGGCCTCACTGTTATGAGTTACTTACACCAGAGAGAAAAAAGTCTAATATATGCATGCGCACACCGAATCCGTGAGAGATGATCCTCATTAGGGTAAAAAGCCAGCATCAAGAGAAATGTTTAAAGGAGCTTATAATTGTAGGAGAAAACGATATTGGCAATGCACTTGTACTTAGCAAACATGCTTACCTCTGCTAAATAATGCAGCGTATAAAGTTTAGCATTACGGCGGTCGTGTTATTAATATTGCGCTCGGACGTCGCCACTTTGGCCTCGTCTTGGGAACAGGGAACTCAAATCACAAGGCTGCATTCATCACAGGCTGATCGGGAGAACAAGTTAGAACCGGGCTGAGCTTTGGGTCTTAATTGACTTTGTATGAGTGCAGATAGAGGAGGTTTTCTGCATCTGCTATTAGTTCCTGCTGCTTTCCGTTTCAGTCCGGTTCAATGCGACGACTTATTAAGGGTGAACACAGGGGGATGATTTTCAACCAGGGTGACACTGGACATCCCAGAACTATGACTGGCGCTACTAAAAAACAGTGGTAACGATGTTATGTATGTAGTGTGATCTTCCCTTACACCTGAGCCATAGCAGCCATACCGGATAGCTTCATCTGGCCGCCAAGCTTGGTCAACAGTGGTGTTTTTGGAAGTATAACAGCCAAAATACTTTTTGGAAGAAGAACAGGTTGTAAAGACTACTACGTTAAAGATTGCAAGACTGGAATGAAGATCAGTTTAAAAGTGAAGGAATCTAAGCTAGAAATGTTTGGGTCCAATCATCAGCGATATGTTATACATGGCCATTATAGCATTGCTAAAAGAACAAATCAAATAGTGGCCTAAGACTTTTGCACAGCACTTATTCATCCATCCATCCATTATATTCAGCTAAATCCACACGTGGTTGTGGGCCAGCCGGTGCCAACCTGGCAGCTCTGGGCGCTAGGGCAGGAACAACCCTAGACGGGGTGCCAATTCATCGTAGGGCACACAAACACACTCACACAGTCACACACTAAGGGTCACTTTAGAGACATCAATTAACCTAACACGCATGCCTTTGGACTGTGGGAGGAAATCGGAGTACCAGGAGTAAACCCACGCAGACACGGGGAGGACATGCAGGCTCCACACAGAAAGGACCCAGGCCGCTCCACCCTGGGATTGAACCTTCTTGCTGTGAGGCAACGGTGCTACCCAACGAGCCCCCGTGCCGCCCCGACATACGATATAATTAAGTAAATAATTAAATAAAGACAGATATGATCAGAAAAGGCTGTAGGAGACGAGCCGAATACTTACAGGCTGTTGTGGTCCCAGACAACACACTGCGGATCTGACGTGCCCTTTTAAAAAAAAGACAGAGAGAGAAGGAAGACAGAGTTAGGATTAAACAACAAGGAGATTAGATGAATGGATGGATGGATGGATGGATGGATGGATGGGAACGATTGGGCACTCTTCCAAACAAGTGTTTTTATAAGGGCGCAAAACAAATTTGGGGAAAATACAGTATTTCATTTCGGTGTGCAGGAGGTCTAACATGTGACCTCTTAGAGGACTTGCAACCTTATTCCATATAATAGGAGTAAAACACGATGGGACAAATTGCATATTCAAGTTCTGTTATGATCCTGTTTATTATGCCATCTAATGCTGTTGCATTTTTTGAACAGCAGATTGCACAATCATATGCATTCCTACAATTGCATATTCTTTTCTGAACTAAAGAGTGTTTTTGTTTAAATTTGAATTGGTATTCTTCAAAAAAATATATATATTAAGTTAATAAAGAAATTAAACAAATATATAAAGCTATTTAACTTATGGTGCTGAGCTACAATAGAGCATTTTGTTCATAATTCGTGGGTTTCGGGTACGTTTCTTTACTTGCATAGGACTGCATTTTTTGTGCACTGTTTACACTTCAGAAACACAATAAAACGTTTTTTTTTAATTGAATGTAAAATCTTTATAATTGTGAACTCTTCTGGAGCTATTATAACCCGTCGCCGTATATATAGAGACGCACCTATTTCTAACAGATTTCTATTCCTAAGCTGAAATAGATCTTCAGAGCCTTGCTCACATGCTTTTACTGTTTGAAGGTGTTTGGGATTGAACCCACAACCATCCACATACCACCCTTAAACACTAAGGCACCACCGACCCTAGGGCCACCCATACTTTTGCATATCACTGTGACTCCTGGGGTGTGTTTATGAAAGAAGACCTTCCGGTGTGTGATTTGGCATTCAGCTCACACCTTCATCCAGACCACATATGATTCATTAGAAAATCTCGTTCACAATTCAGTGATTCGCACGACTGCAGGTTGTTTCTCTCACTTCCAGGCCAGTGTGAGATACTAATCAAGGTTCAGTGGTGCATTACTGGCTGACTCACACATTACTGGTTCATCAGACAACTGAGTGGCATAATTGACTAATTTGTCCGAGCTCCAGCCAGTGCTGCCCATTATCAGACCCTCATTAACCCTAATGAAGACCTTCTAGAAAACGAAGAAAGCACAGGAACCAAACGGACCTTCCAAGATAAAACATGTGATCTTCTTATCTATTCATCCATGGATCCATTCATTCATTAGTGATTGCTCTATACCATTAGAAGTGGTGGTCGTTGTGGTGTGTTTGTGTGTGTGTGTGTGTGTGTGTTTGTGTGTTTGTGTGTGTGTGTGTGTGTGTGTGTGGGGTTTGGTTGGGTCAGGTTGGGGATTAGTGGCTATGTCATTTGCTTACAAGACAGAGGACCACCATTGTCATCCATCAACCCAATCCACCCACTGAACGCTCATCTCTACTGTCAACCATCCACATATCCATCCATCCACCCATCCATAAACCTGTGTATTGCTAAATATCCACCCTTATATCTACACACCATCCATACCATTTATGTATCAATCTATCCATGTATCTATCCACCCATCCATCCATCTATTTATTTAACACACCTGCCTACTAGTTTATTTATCTATCCATCAATTCATCTATTTATTCAACCATTCATCCAGTCATCCATCCACCCATATTCTGTATTCACATTGCTACCAATTCATCCATCCCATTATTTAAGCAAATATTTATGAACTCCTTCATCCCCATCCATCCTTTACCCACAAAATCCCATGTGTATAGTTTAATATGAGTTCATCCCTCTAACTATCCGCCTCTCCATCAATCTACATATATAGTTCCATCCATCCATCCATATATCTAGCCGTCTGTCCATCTTCATCTGTCTCCATCTATCCATCATTTAATCTGTCTAGCTAAATATCCATCCATCCATCCATCCATCCATCCATGTATTTTTAATCTACATATCCACCCATCAGCCCATCCACATATCTGCACTGCTTACAAAAATCCCTAATTTATGTTAACAGTCTATATAAAACATCCATATCTGTTCATTTAGGTCTCCATCTAACCATGTATCTTTCCATCCACCCATCCATCTGGCTTAATATCTATCCAACCATTCCTTTATATAAAAGCTTTCCGATCATCTACCTGTTCATTTATTGATCCACCCTACGACTCCTCATCCGTGTATTCATTTAGCCATCCATCCACCTGTCATCTATGAGCATCCACCTGTGTGCATCGGTATTCATTTACCTGCTTGTCTGCTCATCTGTCCTGCCAAAACACCCCATGCGTTTATCCATCTCCATCTATCTAGTTTTTCATCCACAAATCCATCAATCTAAAAATCCATCCATGCACCCAACAATCTATTTTTGTATCCATCCACACATTTATGAATCCATCTGCCTGTCTGTTTCGTCTGTCAGCCAGCAAAAACCTACGTTTTGTGTAGACCTAGTTCCTGTAAATCTGCAGTGAAGTGTATGAAGCACACGAGCTAACAGGGATGGATGAATCCTGGCTCTGCCTCCATCTCCCATCAGCCTCTCTGAATCCGACCCAATGAAGCACGTTGCATCAGAACAAAGAACCCAAGGCTGTATGAGTCCCAGCGGCAGCTGCGTCCACCCTCCCATGCCCCCACTTATGCCCCCCACCCTCCGGCTGACTGCCCATCCATTTGGCTGCGGTTGACTCAGGACCTCCACTGAGCCGGGCATGACCCGCCATTTTCAACGGAGGGACTCTGGAAGGTTGGGTACCCAAGTAGTCTCTCTCTCTCTCTCTTACACACAGACACACAGAGTTGCTATAGCAACTCGGTGGTGGATGAGAATTCAAAATGAGAATCCTCTGCTGTTTTTGATCTGTCTGAACACAGGCGCCCTCAGAGTCTTAATGTAGTAAGAGATCGTACTGTACGTGACATAACCTGGCTCGTGGTGTAATTGGGGTTTCTCTTGTTGTACTTCATCACCTTATTTCTTGTTTCATCTTTCAAGCACCGCGAAACATGCTAAAATCACATTCCATGAAGTGCATGAAATGCGTGTTGTGTTGCACTGTTTATGTAGCACACAAGGATTGATTTTGTGAGTTTGAAAACGTTTCAAAATTCCCCTCCATACCAGTGAGGGCAGGGGGTAAAATGCATTTGGTTATATAACACCCATAATAATGCTAACTGCTAACAACAAAAATGTTACCTAACAAGAACGAGACGCTTTTCTAAATACGACGAGGCACTGTATGATGTAACAGATGCTATGATGTAATACATGCTAACACAGGTTTGAACTTGTTGTTTTAGTACTTTGTGTGCATCTTCTGTACATTAACACATTATTATTATTATTATTAGTAGTAGTATTGTTATAATACTGTTTTACCCCATTGCTATAAATAACTAACATAAGTAATTGTACATTATTTATAATTATTTGAATTATTTAATCTACTATTTTTCTACTGACTTGTGTGTATCATGTATTTATTATTATTATTATTATTATTATTATTATTATTATTATTATTATTAACATACAATTTACTCACCCTGTTACAATAAATTACATTTCTAAATTTTATCTTCTATCATTTTATCACATTCTACACAACGTTATTATTATTATTATTATTATTATTATTATTAATATCATTTTACAATTAACCATACAATCAACCATACAATTTACCAACCCCTATTACATTTTATTCTTAAATTTTAACACATTCTACACAACATGTAATAATAATAAAAATTATATAATTATTATTAAAATCATATTTATATGGTTACTTACATTCAGCAAAGGAGTCAGTTCCACCACTACCCCCGGTTCTGTAGGTTTCGGTAAAGGTCGCACGGTTACACTCAGAATCTTGGAGCTGATCACTAATGGATCTCTGACAGGGAAAAAAAACAACAACACAAAAGCTTTAAAGTCATGTTTTTTGCGACAAACTGATACACTGCCCTAAATACCTGAGCAATTAAGAAAAAGCATGCATTATTGTCAATATATAATAGCGGTAATATTATATATGACTTTATTTCGACACAAAATGAATAACAAAAATTATAATAATAAAAATAAATGCATAAATCCAACAATACTACTAATAATAATAATATTAAATATTATTCTTAAAGACTAAGCATTAAAACAATAATAACGATAATAATAATAATAATAATAATGATTATTATCATTATTATTACGTTATTGTTATTATTATTGTTATTATTATTACAACAATAATAATAATAATAATAATAATAATAATAATACATATTATTATTCTTGACAAAGTTTACTTAATCTAAATACTTTTAGATTACTTTTACTAAATAAAAAATGTATTCCTCTGGGAGCACTAGGTCTTCTTGTCTGAGTTAGTACATAGTTACATTATTACATTATTATTATTATTATTATAACAATTACATTATAGTTCCTCATGCCTCTTTTCTTTGAGTTTGCTTGTGCCAGACATGCAGATTCCAATAAAATGCACAGCCATGATGCTGTTTATACAACATGTAGCAGCAAGAAAGCTTCCTTAAGAGCCTTGACCTGCTAGACTGAAGCTCTCGTCACAGACCAAACACAAGCACATCGAGAGGACAGAGGTCCAAAAGAGCAAGTGAGAGTGGGCTGAAAATCAAACAGACTCTAATCAACAGTAATAAGATTGCTCTGGCGTTTGTAGTCAAGGCTAAGGGCTCGCTTATGAATCTTGAACTGCAGGGTAAAGATGCAAGGAGCCCGACGCTTCTCACTTTTCCCCCAACCAGGTCGGATCCATTTCACTGGTCCAAAGCAAGACTCTATTTTCAGATATTTTATTAACCAAAGCTACTCCCTTTAAACAGAGATTTTCCTATTCGCTCCTCTAACAGAGGATTTGTGTCCCAAGGACAGAACATACACATTATTCATATCGGAGGGACGGTGACAGAAGGTACGGCACACAACGGCTTCTCTCTTGAGGATTAAGTAAAGTGACGCATGCATATAGTCTTATGATCTGTCCTGAGGGAAAACATTACAATACAGGCAGCGTGGAGATGCCGGCTCGAGCAAAGGTACGAGACTCATGAGAAAATGTAAAAGCTACCCTGTATAATTTAGTAACAGGCTTCAGGGACCAGTGTCAGTACTACAGATTGTACTGACATGCTCATCGTTGTCCTTCTGTTCACCTTCTTTACTACCTTGCTGTGTTGTCAGTGTCAGTGGCAATAGTGACATTTTGACCCTTGTCATTGACCACATTTACTAAAATCTGCTTGTGTAATCTGTTCTAGGGTGGAACAATTAAGCAGTGGTTAACGCTGTCACTTTGCGGCTCGCGGTCAAAATCCATTAGGTCCAAAATCATATTAGGTCAACTGGAGATTCTAAATGATCTAAATGAGTGAGGAAGTGTGTGTGTGTGTGTGTGTGTGTGTGTGTGTGTGCATGTGCATGTGATAGACTGGTACCTTGTCTATGTTTGTCTATGTTTCCTGCCTTATAGAGTGTGTGTCCAGGTTGCTGTGTCTAAGGGACTAGTGGCCAGTCAGTGGATAATCCCTCTGAACTGCAACAATGGCCTATACCCAGCCCAGCGATGGACAGGCATCCCATTTTGGTGGACTCAGGAACCATGGCCAGTAAATATAGAACAATGTTCTGTTATGCAGCTCTGGTAGCACACAGATAAGAGCCAGCTGCTGGATACCACATACCACAGTTCCTGAGGACCTCGTTTGAGTTTGGGAGATAAAGGCCCTGCTGTAGACTGCCGTCCCAAAGAATGCACATAATGAATTCTGGAATTGGATCCATATCAGGGTAAGTGGGGTCAAACTTGAACTTGTATTAGCAATTCGTTTTTTACATTGTAAACCTGCTTTTTTTAGGGACACTGAGCCGCGTTTACATGAATCCAGGTTGCCTTTGGTGTTGACCTGGCATGGAAGCTCCCCAGACAAAATAAGAGTCACATTGCATTTTTATGAAGGAATTCAAATCAAGCTCCTGCAAATGGCTTGCATTTGGATAATCAGGCTATAAATACAATAGCTGCTGGGTGTACTGTGGGATTCAGAGATTGAGAAGAGGTGGTACAGCGCAGTAAATGTCTCGTTCGATGTGAGGAAAATGGATCGGATGTTCAAAAAGCAGCGATTGCATTTGGGTGTGCCGAAGGCCATAGTGTGAAGGAAGAAGCTGAATTTGCAGGTGCATCCACCAGCTGTGTTTAGTGTGTAGAAAATTATCATCAGAATTGTGCCAGGTCCTTCATTGACTTCTAGAAGCACTGAAGAAGACTTTTACTGCACTGTACCACCTCTTCACAATCTACGAATCCTGTCTGTCTCCTCAAAGATATACATAGCCCGATCCTCCTCATGCAATGGCATCTGCATGTGTTTTTGAAAATCAGAAGCACTTACTTGGGGGGTGGTAGAATAGAGCCGAGGGTGCGGTACAGGATCGCTCCGATCACAAAATAAGACGCCTCGTCGGATTCTACAAAAAGGACAGATTAGATATTACTGTGGGTCAAAAGGCGGAGTGCAAAACACTGACACGACAGACTTCAAATCCTGGTCACGTTGACACTGTGGCGTCCTTGAGCAAGGACTCTTGAGCTGATGAAGTGTAGTTTCTCTGGACAAAGGGGTCAAAACAGACCCAGCTACTTTCACCTGAAGGAAACTCAAAACAAAAAGTGGGAAAATCGAGTGAAGCGGAAAAACCATGGGGGTACCAGACACGAGGTCTCCACTGACCGACCAGGAACCTCAAACACAGACATGAATCGGAAGTAGTGGCCTGTAGAATTAAGACGTCTACCTAGCAGACAGACAATGCACACCATTGCGCGGAGCAGGATACCTACTAAAGAAACCCAGCTCAGATTCAACCGGTTCCACTAATTTGTTTTTAATTAGTTATATATCTGTTCTACCAGACAGAAGTTCCCAGGTCATGACTATGTCTAAATCACAGACAACATCTGTCAGTCGACATTGGTCTCACGCTGAATCCAGTTCTATCTGATGGATGCCTGGCTGGTGGTGTCCACTGTTTTCCTCTATGTCTGTGTTTCTCCGCCAGTTCCAGTAATCCTTTTGGGTCAAGAGGGATGGACCTGTGTTAGTTCTATGCTACTGACAATTTAGTAGCCTAGTAGTTAAGGTACAGGACTACGAAGCAGAAGGACAAACTACATCTGCCAAACTTAATTCTTGTTATGCCTGCTTGCCTTAGACGGTGTATCTTGTTGTGTAAATTATGTTGATTGTTTTTGTGTGTGATTAATTGCTGTAAAGCGACCTTGGGCTTGAGAAAGGCCCTATATAAATTAAACTTTATTATTATTCTTATTATTCTTATTCTTCTTCTTCTTCTTCTTCTTCTTCTTCTTCTTCTTCTTCTTCTTCTTCTTCTTCTTATTATTATTATTATTATT
>JAUZST010013364.1:0-35681 GCA_034779995.1 Parotocinclus haroldoi
ATACTGAGTGTGAGTAATTGTCTGAGTGTGTTAAAGTGCATTGTGCTATGCAGAGTACAGGATGTAAAGAAAATGTATAGCTCTTTAACCAAACAGATAGATAAACAGCTGTTTACTGGATGGGAACCAAAGTCAATCCCATGGTGGCTGCACTACTTGTAACGTTGTAACAATACTAGTCAAATAAACCAATTATAGTCCAATTATACCAAAGAATGTCCTTGAAATGTTGGAGGAACCCAGAGTGTCCAGAGAAATCCAGGTGGACATGTGCAAACTCCGCACAGGTACAGTCTATATTCAGGATGAACTTCACCGAAAAGAGGCAAACCCTTAATAATTCGTCAGGTTCTCACCACACCCTGACTGTCGACTGGGAATTTGAATTGTTGTCATGTTGTTGTCATGTCAAGCGACATTAAAACTGTTTAAAATCCCAGCCCTGCTACTACACGTAATAACACATAGAGGTGGCCGGTAAGGTCAAAATCGTGATACGTGTGATAGATATGGTGTAATTTTATAATCACACTATTGCCTTATAATCACAATGTAATAGTTTGGAAGAATAGTAATCCTCTAAATGCAGTGAAATACTGTCATCAGTTTAGTTAATTCAATGAATTAACTAATTTTCATTTGAGCGACACAATCTGTGCTTGATAACTGCCTGATAATGTCGAATTCATTTAAACAAAAAGCGCTCTGGTGTCACATTTGATTCAGACCTTTATGACTTTTGCAAATTAGCAACATTAGAATAATTGCGTTCCTCCGACTATATTGCTTACAAAAATTAGGGGATACTTCAAAATGAAAAATCCTCTAATTAAACAGCCCCTCATGTGAGCAGTGTTTGTAATACAGGTAACCCTGGCCTGACTTACAATGGGAAGCTGGGTACCACATTACTACACATCCAGGAGATGGGTATCCAGATGGATCCAGGATCCAACAGTATTCTGTATTTCGATTTTTGCACCGGCGCACAACATACAGTATGATACTCTCACATTCTCCGGTCACAGGCCAGGAGTTAAAGAATGCTGTGCACTACGATATTCTCCTCTATTAGATTTGGAACGCTGCAGTGCTGTACAAGCTGTAGACCGACTATGTTACATTGTGTTCTACGTGACGCATCTTCAGCGTGGTCTCATGAAACCATATAATTAAATAGTTGCAAAAATGTGAGGGCTGTGCTCACTTTTGTGAGATACTGCATTTTCTAAACATGTACAGTATATACAGGCATACCACCCAGTATCACTATTAGAATAAGAATGTTGATGTATTACACAGATAACATCTGCTCAGTGGTGGGCCCTTCACTTAATGCAGATCGGTGGCAGACTGTAAACAGCAACAGATGAAGCTGTACCAATATACATAATCATAACTATGGCAGTTATTGTGTAACCATCTCCTAGTGTGTGATCAATAGGCATTTCCTCCTAAATCAATAAATCGTCCATTCTTCCAGAGCACCTGCAGAGAATTTCAACCTTGTACCAGTTCAGTGATACACAGCTGCCAAGTCAATCAGATATCCAAAATCTTCTGAAGAGGGCTCCAGAACCTGAAGGCTTTTAGCTGTTGCTGTCTTCATATCAGTGCACCACTTCCTCCACTTCCTATAGTGAAAGCGGCATGAAATTGCAGCCGTTACACATCTGGAGCCGATGCGCAGTGACAGCAGGTATGTCTTGAGCAGAGCGTAATGTAAGATACAGCGGGTAATAGAGAAACCGAGAACAATACAGTAGATATAGGAATCAGAACACTATGAGCACTATTACCAGAGGAACACAGAAGGAACAGAGCTCACTCACTGCTGCCATTCTCCTGAGATTTGGGGTAAAAGGGGGAGAAAGGGAGCTTTTGCTTTTCTTCTTTTGTCAGCTCTCACGTGCATTTCTGCTGAAACCCTGCAGCTCGCAACCAATTGGACAGAGTGCGTGTAATCATCCAATTGCCAGCATCTACTAATGAGCCGAGTGAGGCTCTGCATCCACCCACTATGGAAACTATGGGCAGGAGTACATGTTTCTAACAAGGCATTCCAGCAAGCAAGGCATAAGCAGAGTAACCTGGATACTCTTGGAGCTTGTCTGGTGCAGCAGTCCCCAAGTTTCGGCCATGGCTTCCTCGCAGGCCACATGAGGACATGATTGGTAAGTGCCTGTGGTTAGTTTATTGTTCCCTTGCGCTTTAGAAACAGCCCTTACAGCTGATCTGGCATCAGCGACAGTCTGCAACCCAGCACTCATCATCATCATCATTGCGCCTCAATTCTGTTAATTTTCTCTACCCATAAATGGCACACAGAATTCAGTGGAACGTTGCTTGATTTCTCCCCACCCCTCTCTTTACAGGTTTCATGTGTCAGAGGCGCATCTTGCCATTTGAAAAACTAAGGCTCCTCCTCCCTGTTGTCCTTTGTGTGTGACCTCTCGTCCTCCCCGTGTCTGCATGGGTTTACCCCGGGTAGTCCGGTTTCGTCCCACAGTACAAAAACATGCACGTTAGGGGAATTGGTGTCTCTAAATTAGGCCTGTATCACTGTTTGAGTGCCCTACGATGGACTGGCGCCCCATATAGGGTTGTTCCTGTCCTTGTGTCCCGAGTTGCCGGATGTCCACAGGCTTACATGGTGTTGATTAAGTGAAAGAATTATAGAATTGTAGAATATAGAATTGTAAATCAAAGCATTAGTATGGTGCAGCTATGCACAGATTTAAAAGTTTAGTAGATAAAATTCTACAAGCTAGTAAGCTCTGTCTTGGAGTTTTTTTTGAATCAGCTGACTGTTGGGGAATATGATGAAGTGCAGAGAACAGCACAGTCCATCCATCACCACCAAACAGAGACGCCATGCCCAGAAGCAAACACATGAATACAGAGAAACAGCTTTAGAGAATCATATTACATATCATACAGCCACAAATAAACAGTTCTCCAGTCCTTATACATATCATGATTTGTTTGTAGTGTGGAAGTCGTGTTATATCGGTTGCTTGTATTCAATTTCCAGCACGGAAACGCAAAGTGTCTGTACTGCACTGCAATCTATTAACAGATCAATTTCTTATAAAAGTCTTCAAAAATTAGTGGATTCCCTGGGTAAAGTCAAAATATCGCAAGTCAGACTACTTTACTATGTACTACTATGTTACCGGGCAGCACTGTGGCTCGGTGGGTAGCACCACTGCCTCACAACAAGAAGGTCCTGGGTTCAATCCCAGGATGGAGTGGCTTGGGTCCTTTCTGTGTGGAGTCTGCATGTCCTCTCCGTGTCTGCTTGGGTTTACTCCGGGTACTCCGGAATCCTCCCACAGACATGCGTCCCAAAGACATGCGTGTTAGGTTAATCGGTGTCTCTAAATTGTCATTGACTTGTGCATGCAAACACCCCAGCCGTGTAACTGGAACCCTGAACAAATGGGGAGGGGTGGAGAAAGCAATGGCAAACTACTCCACTATTCTGACTAAAATGCTTCATGGATCACATCGACGAAAGACAGAAATGTGTGGAGATCGATGATCCGTCAAGTGACCGAAAGTCGGCCGCGACTCTACAGTTAATCCAATCCAACTGTATTACCAATACACATTAATCAGAACGATACTCTATAACCCTAATTTTGAATGTCCTGCAATACAATACTCTACTGAAATCTACCATGTTAATTGAGGAATTGATGTTATTTGTTTATTGTCAAAATACACATTTTTTTACAAATCATTAGAATGTGCTGTGTGCTAACACTGTTAGAATGGATGCCAAGTCACCACATTTGCTAATTTTGTTCTGAAAATCCAGTCCTGTTACAGTCACAGGACTAACAGTAATAAGAAGAACATTGCTCAAATAAATTAAGTTGCCAGAGATTGACTAGTATTCATTAAGAATAGTTCAGATGTGTGTAATGTAAGATTCAATGTTGAAAAACTATACACTTTCACTTTTCACATCCTGGAATATGATGGAATTTTGATGATGAAAAATATGAAATATGATGAAAAAAAGACTTCCAGTACTAGCTTCATAAATTAAACACTAGACAACGAAGCGTTGGACACATCTGGAGAAACTGGATACATTAGATTTTGTTGAGATAAAAAAAAAAAAAAAAAAGCGTTGCAATTAGGATTATGGAAATAACCTCTCACACACTGCTCCAGACATGATCATTTCTCTCCATTCTCCTCTTGATGGTTCAATGAGTAAAATATGTTTGGCAACCAAAGCATAAACTCGGAAAGTCCAAGACAAATAAATCAAAGCACAGTTGTGTAATATGTTTTCCAGTGTCGTGGTGTGTACTTGGACGCATAACAGAGAACCAGTTTAAAGTGGTCGAGGAGGGTAATCAGTGTGTGTGAGTATGACCGAACTACAGTACAATTCATTTACCTTCACAAAGCAAAAACTCCAGCTACTTTCATCATTCCACAAGTACACTCTGAGCATCAGGACACAAACTGAAAGGACACCGGCTGATAACCTAGAGAAAGGTAATGTCTGGAAACTTTGATCTTCTCTAATCACATACATTTGGCCGTTCCGGACTCACCCTGTCATCGTCTCATCTCAACGTCTGGATCAATCACAAATGAAATATAGCTTAACAGGATACAGCTGTGGGAGCCAAAGCAGCTTTTGAGTTTCAACCGCTTTGAAACCTAATCCCAACACTGAGCCCTTCCTAACCCCATTTCAACATCTGGCCTACTCCTCACCGTTTCATCTCCAGCACCCTTTAAAATACTCTGAATGAAAAACAGCAGCCATTGGCCTTGACATGTAGAAAGGTCCAGTCTCAGGCCTTATCCTCAGTACTTCAGATGCATTTCAAAAGGCCACATTGTCTTTCCACCCACATTTAATGGCAGTTTAACTAACGTAAGTACATTATTGACCACCTGACCCTGAAGTGAAATAAACGGCCTCTTCAAGTAAATGTCAAGTGCTCTTAAAAACGTGAATAAAACGAATCACAAACAACATTCAATGTAGCGGAGATTAAGAGGTTCGGAACCTTTCAGATTTGATTGGGAGCTGATCATCACATTGCAATTGCAGTTCAGAGTTTGAACCCACTACATCAGAAACTGCTGTTTCAGCAGCTGGCTCTTACCTCTGTGCCACAGCGGTGGCTATAGCCGATTTAGTTTGGCCAAAACTGAGCGTCTGTGTCCCCTAGTGCTGGGGTATATAACCTCAAATCAACATCAACAAAATGTTTTTTATGACAATTAATGAATTCATATTCTGTTTGTTTTTATTTTGCCCTTCACTGACAAGGTTTGTATTATACAGGACACGTCCGACTAGTAAAGCTGGAACTTTTATTCTAATGAAAAAGTGCATATTAATTTTCAATTAATTGCCCATCTCTAGTGTATCCTGTAGCTTTGGCTCCCACAGAGTTATTTATCACTCTTGAAAGCAGTTCTACCTCCCACTGACTGAAAGCAGTCCGGCTGCAATCCAAACCACACACTATAGCTGTACATACCAAGATGTATTATGTGGTTTGAGATGCAGCATCTCTGTTTAGATCAAACATCCAATTAATACTTTATGTAACCACACCCTTAGCAACATACCAGCACTGAAGCTTTTCCCACAGTTTTGATGAGATTACATAGCAAAGAAACAGATGCTGCTCTGTCCCGAGTCATTTCTAATTACCCCAACAACATATTTAAGCACTATTAAAAGTAGCTATTTTTTCAAGCCGATTTATGACGGTCAAGACACGCTGTTGTTGATACTTGACTGTTGGTGAAATTTGACTTCTGTAAATCGTGATTGTGCCATGTAGTCTGGTTATTTTGTAATACATTAAAAACTTAAAAATGAAAGCCTACATACCTACAAATGTGTTTCATAACCCTTTTTCTGTCTGTCTAATTCTGCAGCTTAATGGGCAGTACTGTGCAAAAGTTTTAGGTGGAATAATAAGCACACATAACATACTGAACATGACTGGACTCGTTTATTTCATGCTCAAACTAAAATCGGTTTCTACCCTTCGAATACGACCGTTATTGAAGGGTCAACAAGGCAGCCAGACAAAGCTGCCAGATGCTGCTATTGCTAAAGTGTAACTTTAATTGACTGCCACTGTAGCCTATAGAAGCGGTTTTCCTGTATTTTCTGGTTGTATTCTAATAAAGAACATGAGGAATAATATACTGCTCACAAAAATGAGGTGATATTTCAAAATGAAATAGCCCATCATTACATTTTTGTGAGCAGTGCATATGGTCATCATACCACTGCTGAAACAACGCTATAGCTAATTTCATGGTGGCTTACGACTTTTGCACAGTACTACATATGTAATCATTTTGAGGAATTCATATTTGTGTGGATGAGGTCAACGAGCTCCTCATATAGTCCTCAGAGCACAGCTCAGGAGATCTGCTTCCATTCACACAGCCCATTTCTCCTCAGCCACCTCATTACAGCCGCAGATCCAGCAAGATCTATTTCTCTGAAGCAGACCACCTTATCAAAAGAAGCTTCCTCTCTGAGAGCAGACACTGCTGACCAAGGCTGCACACTGTTGCATTTCTTAAGATCCTCAATATGGTTGCACTTTTACTTTCAATCAGGTCAGAAGCTTTCAGCAAGCAGATTCAGACTGTCACATTTCCGCATGTTATTGGAATAATAACGTTTTCACTCTTCCGTTGTTTTAAAACCTGACTAAAGGTTGTGGTTGTGGGACCGTGGTAGCATAGCGGTTAAAGTACTGGACTCTGGACCAGATGGTCTAGAGTTTAAAGTTTAAATATGGCATGCTGCCATAGTTCCTTGAGCAAGACCCTTAGCCCACAGCTGCTTGTATTGTAAGACTTTATCAGTTGTAAGTAGTTCTGGATAAAGGCAGTTGGGTAATGGTGTAAATGTATTTTTTATTTAATGACACTACCAGTCTCTGACTGTATACACACTTCAAGGAAAGAAAGCACTCGATGTGTAACAACCTCGAGGAACCTCGCATCAAACCAGTTCGTTCGAAACTTACATAAGGAAACCCAAAGACCAGTGGCTGTTCTTCCCTCTGGTTAGATATTTACCATCTAGCCAATTACTATGTAGGCTAGCATCTAATATCATAATTATTTATAATGACAGCTAATTTAACTCAGTAACTGATGTGGTTACACCCTCGTAGCATTTCTGCAGTCATTTCTTCTGCCAGTGGAATGCTCTCACACTACTTTTAATTGTGAGCCCTGATTGATTTACCTTTGAAATTAAAGACGTCGCGCGTATGAGCTAATGCTAGTTTGATAGCGTGCACCATGTTTTACAAACTGCTGTGTACATTTCTTGTCTGATCTTCTGCCAGTCGCACCCTTGAGTGAAGTCCCACAGCACAGACAGCATGTAACATCCAGCGATTTTCCACGTCATTCGGTCCAAACCAGAATTCTACTCATAATTTCTTTCTTTCATAAATCTCATAAATCTAAGCATACGAAAAATATACGTTATGTCCAAATTGTATTCAACATTTGTATAGGGGCGTTGTTAATAAATCGAATGTTTCTGTTTGTATAGTACAAAAGGGCAATATTTTACATAAGATCGAAAGAATACGAATATAAGATAAGAAGAAAAGTAACAAATGATACTAGAATGACTGCAGAAAACAATGGATAAAAAAAATCTGAAGTAGAAAAATCCAAATCCGTAAGATGCGGCACAAAGCAAATATAGGAACGATATCATCAATGCTTTTGTAGTTATTGTAATAGCCAACAATATTAACTCAATCCTAGTGATTGTATGAAACAGTAAACTGAAAATACAACCATAAATGTCTTACAGTCATCAAAACTTGAAGATTAAACAAAAATCCAATTACTCTGGGGTTTTTTCTGAGGGTTTTTTTTGGCACCCATGAATCATACCACATGATCACATTTCTTGGCATGGTTCTCGTAAATAAAAAATATGTATGCCATTATCCAAATTGTATTTAACATTTGTATAGGTGGGTTGTTAATAAATTGAATGTTTCTGTTTGTACAGCACGAAAGTGCAATATTTTATATAAGACAAAGACGAAAAATAACAAACGGCACTAGAATGACATAACATACAAAACATTACAGATTTAGAGCTTATTTTAGACTCGCCTCTCACTAAAGAGGTAATGACGGCATTCTACATAAACCTGGTTTGCATGCGTCGCCTTTTTATTTTTAATAGTATACATTTTTATGGTTTCTCCGTGAAAAAATAATCAGACACACAAAGTGCTGCAGACAGAAGTTGAGTAAAAGCATGTGTGTCTTTGAATGAAGCCTCTGACTCCAAAGGGCAATAACCTGTTAAAGGATTGTGGCCATTTTCTAAGGTCTGGCGTCTCAGGTTTCATGGTTTATAAACACAAGGATGCAGGTCAGAGTGTTTTGTTGTTATTGATAGAGTAATTGCCTTTTCACTGAAATGCCAGGTAGTGATGGAGAAAGAGAGACAAAATAAGAGGGAGGGTGGAAAAGATTTTGCTCCTACCTGACCGGCAGTGTCATACAGTCCGAGAAGATACTGCTTACCCCCCACCGTCACACTCACTGCAACATCAAATACAATGGTTAATTTAGAGATACTCTCATCTTTCTAGTAATAAGCATTACAGCAGTGGCGCTCAAAGTACGGGACAGGCCCCCTATGGGGTGCAGAGCTAGAGGGCAAGTCATTTTAAAGTTATATAATGCATGTACTTTGTAGCAATTCCTCTCTAAAGGTGATTGGAGGTGATATTTGAAATAAAATCCAGTGGAGTTTGGAAACAACAGATGTTGTACACGTGTTGGAATGAAGGTGCTTAAATATATTCTTATCTATAAAAGGGGGAAAGCTTTGGTAGTCACTGCCTTATAGAAAAAAAATTACAAATAAACACAAAAAACAACAAGTGTTAAACTGAGAAGCAACTGAATGTTGTATGAAGGGCTAAAACTGGTGGTGTTGGTCAATATATTACACTACTTGATCAGTAAAGTGCAGTCAGTATTGTCATTAAGTACAGGATAGTGCTGGATTTGGTCGGTATTAGGGATGGGGGAAGACTTTGCTTTTTAGATGCATCGCGATTCGGACGTTAACGATTCTGAATCGATTAACAAATGTCAATAATCGATCATCGAGCACACTTGCATCTGAACATGCAGACCAGCTTCTGTTCTTACACAAGAACTTAAAAACTAGCATCACTCACTGAGCTCTGTAACGCGAGCGGGTAAATGGCAGAAGCAGACGCAGCGTATAGAGGCAGAACTGGCGTTTATTGGAGTAATCGACAGGCAGAATCAGAGTCAACAAACAGTCCAGGGTCAAACACAAAAAGGCAATAAGTCATCGGCAGATGTAATCCAATACGAAAGGAGCGATTAGAAACGAGGTGAGAGCCATGAGATTTAGCAGAGAACTAAGGCGCAGGAGACAACTAATAAGGCACAGGTGTGTGTGATCAGAAGGCCGGTGATGAGGAGAGTGTGATAGGCTGGGTTTGATCCCCTGAGCAGTCCGTATTTGTGATAAGCTCATTTGCTCTGTCCCTCATTGGTATTATTTCATTACGTCCTATGTTCTATGTTCAGTGCTGTACATCTTCTTTCTGCAGATGCTAATTAGTTCTTTTTTACTCTGCAGAGCTACATTTGTGTTCCATGTCATTTAATTTATTGTTGTTTGATCCTCAGGATTTTGATTCTATGCTCAGGAATGTTGACCTCAGATATTTATTTTATTATTTGTTTATATGGTTTTTGGAATATGCTGAATTGCTTCCATTTGTTTTGTTATTAAAAATATTGGAAGAAAATACTTCCTGGATTTGTTTCAAGTAGTTACATGGCACAAAAAACTCTGTATAGAAAAAAAACCGAATCGAGATGCATAGATAATCGTTGCCCTCTGAATCGTAATCGAATCGAATCGTGAGGTGCCTAGAGATTCCTACCCCTGGTCAGTATGATATAGCACTTGCCTAAAACAATACTCTATTTATTGGAGTATACTATAGCAACTGGTGTGGAAGTGGCCCAGTACAATAAAGTGCTTGGGCAAGTAGGGGTGGAACGGTGGTACAGTGGTTAGCACTGTCATCTCAGAGCTCCCAAGAGCCAGTTCAAGTCCTGACCTAGGACACTACAATAAAATCCTAAGTATCTCTAAAATGGCTCCCTGTCCTGTCTTGTGCACCCACATTGCACCCTGTGCTGTAAATAAGGTCCCTGCATGAACTTGATTCGGTGGCTATGGAAAGTGATTGAGTGACTTGGACCAACATGTTAGAGCACTTGGTAAGTATAATATAGTACTTGTCCAAAGCACTACAAAAGTTGCTGCATATAAAGAAGCGCAGTATTAAACTTGGCCCAGTAACAGAGAGCACCTGCTGAACACATTTCATCATGTGTTCAGTATTGTTTCACACTTGGTAGGTATAGTCTTGTACTTGGTCACTCTGACCAGCATATGTTCTATGCTTGGTAAACAAGATGGACACCAGAATACTCAGCATCCAATGCTGGTGACCAGTATACTCTCTATCCTAGAATCCCATGCTTGTAATCATCATACTTGCCAAACCAGCATATGCTGATGGAAAACTTACAAAACACAACAGACCAATTGCCAATCAGTCATAGCGACACGGGGCCATAATAAATACGCCTGTTAAACATTAAATAGTCCAAGCTATTTAACGTCAGAGTGTTAATCGTTTCATTTGATTATTTGTGGATGTCCAAATTTTAATCAGAAAAGTTGCAACAGTCTGGCTCTGACTAAAAGCTAAATAAACAGATAAAAGTTAAAATAAATAAAAGTTATTGAGTATAGCCTAGCAGGGAGTATAGTACTGTATGCTGGCTTAGTCAGTAGTTGTTAAGTATAGTCTAGCAGGGAGTATAGTACTGTATGCTGGCTTAGTCAGTAGTTTTGAGTATAGTATAGCAGGGAGTATAGTACTGTATGCTGGCTTAGTCAGTAGTTATTGAGTATAGTCTAGCAAGGAGATTAGTAATGCATGCTGGCTTAGTCAGTAGTTATTGAGTATAGTCTAGCAGGAAGTATGGTACTGTATGCTGGTTTAGTCAGTAGTTATGGAGTATAGTCTAGCAGGGAGTATAGTCATTAGCGTATTGCACTAGTTCACCCCTGTAAAAGACTTGGTCAGTATGGTCCAGTGCTCGGTGAGTATAGGTCAGTATTCATTTAGTACTACGAAAGTATCGCACAGTAAGTCAGCTGCCACATAAAAACCCACAGGTGGTTTGAATTGGAGAAAGCAGAAGATCAGTCACAGCAGCAACCACTGATTCCTCCCAGCATTGCGGAACACACGGTGTAACCCCGCGAATCAACAGTTTGGATTATGAATAAACAGGTGTGATTTACTTACCTGCGTAATGATCAAACACGGTGGGCACGTATTCCTCGGGAAAAGCGTCGTTGGCATAGCTCATTAAGAGACAAGTTTTGCCCACGGCGCCGTCTCCGACCACCACACACTTCAGCATGATCGCTCCGGTCCCGTTAGCCATGGCACACACACCATCATCACCTTCTCATCTCTGATTTAAAGCGCTGCCTCAGCCTGACTCACCGACGCACCGCCACAGGGCTTCCACCGCGTCTCTCGTCCAACCTTCTCAGTAATTCAGCTCGTTTACTTTCAGGAAACTCACACACTCCTTTCTATCTAAACACCCTTTGTCCCCATATAACCGTCCTCCCAGTCATCTACACCATCTCCATCGTCCCACTTTTTTCTACTTTCTAAAACCAAACCAATCTCCGCTGACTCCACGAGCTCAGCTCACGCTTCACAAACAGGCGGGGTAAGAACTCCAGAGCCAGAGATCGTGGATAAAGTGCGCTTATTGCGGTTGAGTGTAAAAGAGGAAATCCAAAGACTTCGTCATTTCCACTTTCTGATTGAAAGCCATAATGTAGAGGTTATTTTAATAGCTCCAGGGTTTCATCAGACCCATTGTAGTGACGGCCCGTTCCCCTGTGTGTAAAAAAAACTCATTTTATCCTGGATCGCTGAACATAATTAGAGGGCACAGAGTGCAAAGTCACTAACGCACTACATTTCCCATAGCGCCCGGGCATCTATACAAAAGCTTCAGTAATGTTTTCAGTCAGCGCCAGCTTCCAGAATTATTCATGGAGAAACTGACATTGTCAATTTTTTAAAAAATATATAAATATATAAAGTCAGCCACACTGCAGGCAAGGTGATGGTAGCTCACAGCTACAGCATATTATTAATTAATATGATTAAGTCTTTAGTGTAAATTATTTCTAGATTTCTCATCAGACAGAGCAATGCCAACTTCAGTGTTTCATCACTTAATCTAGTGTTTTACAGGTCACATTTATGTTCAGTTCAACTTTGCTTCAAGTGAGCATGCGATGTGTTATGAGTACTGGTTATTAGACTATATTAAACATGCAGGATTGGTGTAGCAGGAAGCAGGGCTAGCTGCTTTAATCTCAGTTCTAGCTAGGACTTGCAACAAGAAGCCTGAGTGGTGTGTTTATGGACAAATCCCCAAACAGGGGATGTACTCCCAGTGCTGGTAGTCGGATATTTCTGTCCTGTACTTTTACACGTATAGCTCAAAGGCGTTACTATTTTATCTTTCTACTTCATTCATGTAAGCACATTAAATACTCTTTACTTGTTCATCTGGTAATTTAATCTTTTATGATCTAGTGACCCTTTAAATCGTACTTATTAATCTTACTTAAACACGATTTTTAGATAGGAACTAGTCTGAACAGGTCTACTAACCCTAGACTCAGGCTCAAAAAAACATCTAGCCACTTGACATTGGCATGTATGAATGCACAGCCAGTAGTAGTGGGATTGAGGTTTAGGCTGGTTTACAGATCCATCCATCCATTATCTTTTGCTTAATCCACACGGGGTCTTGGGCCAGCCAGTGCCCACCTGGAAACTCTGGGCACAAGGGCACACACACAGGCACGCACACAGTGACACAATAAGGGCCACTTTAGAGACACATTTGCTTTTGGGCTGTGGGAGGAAATCGAAGTACCTGGAGTAAACCCACACAGATACGTGGAGGACATAAACTCCACACACTGGAGATTGCACTCACTCCACCCTGGGACTGAACCTGGGACCTTTTTGCAGTGCTACTCACTGAGCCACCGTGTTGCCCTGGTTTAAAGATATGGAATTATTTAAAAGCTTTATGATGTCAAAGCGATCTACAACTACGTACTGGAATTTCTTCAATATATATGAAGCAGGACACTAAACTGAGGTGCCCTTTCATATTTTTTGTAGGCAGAAGGCTGATCATTCTCAATGTAACTGTTAAGTACTTTGTAGATGATCCCTAACACCTGCTCTCAGTCCAATCAGCTGGAAGAGAGTGGGCTGGTCGGGATGAGCTGCTGTATCACTTCTGACAGCTACTGCAGGAGTCACGTGACCAAACAATTACCTCATACCTTATGTGAATGCGTGTGTTGGAGAGGGAGGGAGGGAGAGGGAGAGAGAGAGAGAGAGAGTGAGAGAGAGCGCATGCGTACAAGTGTCTGGTGCAGACGCACCCATAGCTGCTGAGACCTCAGTCAGTGCACTCTACCTACCTGGGTAGATTTGTAATAGCTGAGAACTGGAGATGGAATTATTTTTATTAATTGTAAAAATAATAGACCTAGTTATTATTATTAGAGAGCATGTACCCTGAACGCTGGTGCCAGTCTATCACAGGGCTAGTAGCGGTCACTGGTGCAGCACCAAGGGATAAATCCCTCTCCCTCATACAGTTTCCCTTTACCTCAAACACGCCTACTTGTTTCTGTTTGATGCTTGACCTGGCTAGAAGGCACCACCAGGACTGACACCAAAACCGTGGGCTATGCCACCCAAACAAAGGACAAAAAGATGTTTACAATAAAGAGAATTACATGTAAGGACGAACAAAACAAAAGTCTATATATATACACACACAAGGTTAAATCTATACACAAGGTTATCTCAAGACCAGTCATGATGTACACTGCTCACAAAAATTAGGGGATATTTTATCATGGTATATTTAATTCTAATTATATGTATATATATTCCATTGTCAAGGTGGTTGATAAAGGTCAAGGTTCTGCTCAATCCAGCCACGTTCTCAATCAAAAGTTGCAAACCAATTCTCTATGTAGGACGGCAGAGCAGAAAGTTGATAAACTTGTTGGAACTTGTTGGGGGGTTGATGTCAACAGAGTCTTTAACACAATCCGAGTCCTTAACTCAATCGAACATATTTGAGAAAACATTTGACGTTTTTTTAACGACACTTTCCATTTTTGTTCTTAAGTATTAGTCATTATACTGTACATTATTAGGCAGTTCAAGTGTGCAATGCAGTGTCTAAAGGCAACCTATACCTCCCTCTTGTGGCAGTGACTCATGAGTAATTAAACTCTGTTCCACCCTTTAATTTTCTTTTGAATCGCCATCTATCATTTTCCTGTCATGCTTCTTTTACTTATGTGCTCACAAAGAGGGATACATCTAAATTACAGAGCATTTAGCACCTTTATGGTTGAACTTCAAATATGCTAGCTCTTTGAAAAATATGAAAAGGTTGAAACATCTCAGACTAAACCAGCAATTTAACCCTAGGCAAATAATTTGTGGCATAAAAAGATTGCATAAAAAGCCCTTTGTTGACACAAAACAGGGTCTAGTAGAAAAAACAATGCCATGGCCACCCAGGATGAGTTCTGATCTTAAAAGATGGTATGTGTGTAGTAATTTAAAGAGTTGCTAATGAAAAACATAAAACAGTTTTATGTTATCTTGCTGTTAGCAGATTTACTAAGCACAGTGTAAATAGAACGGAGACAAACTGAAGATCTGAACAATCGCTAATTGTGCTTTAATATAGAATGTATCCTAATTTCTAAAATTCATTCAGTCCACCCATGTGAAGACAGGCTTGCTTGGGTTGGGCATCACACAGACATAATGGGTTGTTTATTAGAGAAGGGAGGCCAGGTGTTGAGATCATACTCTGGCACTGAAACAGCGACCTCTGTCATGTACCAGAATAAGAACCTGGACAGAAATCCCCTCCCTTACCCTGACCAGGGCAATTGGGAATAAACAAAGAAAGCGTTCCTAAAAAGATAAAAAAAAACATCAGTTTCACTCCACAATTGTATGAACTTTCTAGAAGTATTGTTCACTTTATCAGCTCCACTTACCATAAAGAGATATTTTGTAGCTTTTAAATATTACAATTACAGATTGTAATCCAACTGTGTCTCTAAATACTTCATTAAGCATCTTTATTGGTGGATCATTCTCAGTACGTCTGGTGTTGTGCTGGCATAAGTGGATCAGAAAGCAGTGCTGATGGAGTTTATTTTTTAACATAAATGTCCAGCCACCAGCCTGGTTGAGCACCATTCGAGGATTAGAGGATGACCAACACAAATAGTCTACAGCATGAAGTAATATAGTGTGCCTAATAATATATGTGTCTAATAGAGTGCACAGTGAGTAAGCGCCATGTTTACAAACATCTCTACAAGTTTTTTACATTCTAATGTTCAATTACATTTACATTGAATGGAACTCAAATTCAGTTTCCCCAAATCATTACAAACGTTTTGAATGTGGTTCTGCTTCACAAAGTTGACACAGTTACAAATGTCGGTGTCTGAAGGAAGAAAGATGACAGGAAAGATTGAAAGAATATTGTACCCCCAGCCCTTTCACTGCACCCCACAGGCAGATTTAGGAGAGCTTAGTCTGTTCCTCTGCGTGTATTCACTCTTGCCATAGAACTCCACCATCTGCCAATGTTTACCAGTGTCTGCTTGCTTTGTGTTTCTGTCTTGGATTTTTCCTCTGTTTTGTAAGAATACCTATACTATGTCATTAGTTATGTTGGTCTTAGCACTGCGGGTAAAACTCTAAGTAGCTACCTTAAGTTTTGCATTGTAAACCAATGTCAGGTTAGCCCATAGTGTGAATTATGGGCATTCAGTGTCTCCATTTCAAGAATCAACCTACTTTGTGCTTCTGTCTTGGAATCTTCCACGGCCTATTAAGTCAAAGGCAAAGCTATTCATATAGCTCTTTTTACAGTGGAGCATTGTCTCAAAGTAGCATTACAATATTATATTATCTTAAAAGACCAATCCCAAAGTAAGCAAGCCTAGGGCGACAGTGGCAAGGAAAAACACCCAGAATGTTGAAGAAACAAACCTTAGAGGACCAAGACTCAAAAAGGGATACATTTTCCTTAGGTGGCCTAGATGTTAATTGAAATAATTAAGTTGTAGTAATAGTAAAATTAAGTAAATAACACAATTTAAATCGATAATACATTTTTAATTAGTAATAAATTTAAAATACATAACAAAGTAGATTTAAGATAATGAGTCCTTAGCGGTAAATTATCGGAGACACATCGTCTCCTAATAACTAAATGATGGAGGGAGTTACTGTTGTTACTGGTGGGACTGGATTCTGTTGATGAAGACCAGTAGAGTGATGCTGAGGTGGAGGAGTAAGCAGTAAATTAAAAAAGCATGGGTATTTCCAGTATACCAAACATACAAGATGTTTACAAACAATCAAAATCCCACAAAATGTTGACACTTTGGGCATTTTCACTTGGAGATGTATTCACTTTTGTTGCCAGGGGCTTAGACATTCATGGCTGTGTGTTGAGTTATTTTTAGGGCACAGCAAATTTACCCTTATATTTACACTCACAAGCTGTAGACTGACTCACAAAACTGTGAGGGATGTACTCCCTTTTATGAGTTACTGTACATTAATGTTCAAAGATGTCGTAGGCTTCCGCTCACCAGTGTATAATGACAGTATATGCTTAAAGTGAGAGAAATGTTCTCAAATTAAAATAATAAAAACAACACAAGTGTGTAGACAAATTTATTGACTACATTGATTCTAGCCTGGTAACAAAATAGCCAAACAATTGAGAGTTATTCCTTCTAATGAGAGGTGGTGCAACAGGCAACAGGCTATGAATTGCTTCTACACAGTTCCAAAGGTCTTGCTTCTAGTCTTGATGAAGAGTTTTTACTGTGTTCACGTGAGTTTCCTCCAACCTTTAAAAGTCATACAGCCATCTCTAGTGTGGCTTTTGCATGTATCCGTGTCCACGTCTGTTTGCTCCGGGTGCTCCAGTTTCCTCCCAAATTCTAAACACATGCGTTAGGTTAACATGTCGCTCTGAATTGCTTCAGTGCGAATGAAGATGTTTTACTAGAATCGTTATAACCTTCTGTCACGGATAGCAAACGATGCTGAAGAGACGTTACTCAACAAACCAACCAATTACTCTGTACGTTGTTCCAATACTCCTCACTAGGTGGAACTGTTGGCCAACAGTGCAGAATTGGACAAATTAGACACGAGCTTTTACACAGATTTCCTGCGGCATTATTGAATGGACCGTATCCACCGTATAATAACTGCTAAAACCCGCACAAAGTTGTTATGGATCACGAAGCAGAACAGCTTCATAATAGATTTACAGAACTGAGAAAGTATTCTTGCAGCTGAATGGGATATTTTTTGGGAGAGACCACGCATGGCAATTCTATCCATGGGAGGTGTAAGTGAGAGATGAGCTGTAAGTATAAGGACTAATCAATAATGCATGTTTTAATGAAACATGGCCCTTCTACTTCTCGGGGATGTAATTGGTTGCCTAAGGCTTATGGGTTCAGGGTCGGTCCAAACTCATCTCGCATTTACAAGGCTCTCCAGATTTCCACATTTCAGCAGTCTTATCCTTGTTCATCTCCTCCCTTCCTGTCCTCTTTACTACTCCACTCTCTAATCTCCCTCCTCCCTCCTCTCTGATGTAATAGAGTTCCCTTTGTTTCCTCTGCCTCAGCTCAGGTTTGTGTGTCATTTCTTTCCTGACACTTCATGAGGACAATAGAAGAGAGCCGGAGATGATATATAAGGGTGCCCCCCTTATATCTCATCTCCGGCTCTCTTCTATTGTCCTCGCGAGGCCACGGTGAGTGCCACTTGCCCTTTAAACAACACAGGGATGTGCCTAGTTGGTTGTTCAATGCTCGCTTACAGACAGGCTGTTGAATGTAGACTCAAGGCTTTTTTAAATATGCTCATGGATATGAATGAGACTATGAGCAGGGAAGAATAAAGATTAGAAATGTCAGCACTGTTATATTTTTCTGTTACTGTACTGTGACATTGCTGTCAGATCTATATGTGCAAATTGATTGGGCGATAAGTAAGACTGTAGAAGTGGTTTAACAACCAAGGGGGAATTCGGTGATATGAAATTCAAAACACTCCATATTTAAAGAATAATTCAAATACAAATAGCCACCAAAAACACAAGTTCGACAAGGAGAAAACCAGGCCCTGTTCATCACCTGCCCTATAGCATGCCAACAGTGAAACATGGTGGTGGAGGCATCCTGCTATGGGGGTGTTTTTTTAGCTGCAGACACAGGACGACCGGTTACAATTGAAGGAAAGATGAATGCGGCCAAGTACAGACGTATCCTGGAAGAAAACCTCTTCCAGAGTGCTCAGGACCTCAGACTGGGCTGAAGGTTCACCTTCCAACAAGACAATGACCCTAAACACACAGCTAAAATAACAAAGGAGTGACTTCGTAACAACTCTGTGACCATTCCTGACTGGCCCAGCCAGAGCCCTGACCTAAAACCACTTGAGCATCTCTGGAGAAACTTGGCAATTGCTGTCTACCAACATTCACCATCGAACCAGGCAGAACTGGAGAGGATCTGCAAGGAAGAATGTCAGAGAATCCCCAAATCAAGGTGTGAAAAACTTGTTGCATTATTCCCAAAAATACTCATGGCTGTACTAGGTTCTACTAAATACTGAGAAAAGGGTCTTAATACTTAAGACCATGGCAAAAAAATTCTACATGTCTGTTGTTTTCTGTCAAGATGGGATGCAGAGTGTACATTAATGAAAAATAAAATTAACTTTTTAATTTTAGCAAATGAATGCAATGACACAAAAGTGAATAATTTTAAGGGGTTTTGAATACTTTCCATACCCACTGTATATTTTATACTTTTGTAATTCCATCCAGTGATAGAACATTAATTGGCTTTGAATCTGGCCCTACACAGCAGTGCATACACTAACTAAGCCAAATTTAAGTGAAAAGACAGCAGCCCAAGATCAAGCCACACAGTCATACTAGCTGGTTTGTGGTGAACATGTTTGTGATTGTAAGGAAAATCTGTTTGGGGAGGGGGGTCTTGCTAGCCGTTGTCCTTCTCCACTGGAAAGCTTGTATTACAGGATAGTTTGGTTCCAGCTGCAAATATAACTCTGCTCTCAATAAGTACTTTAGCAGGAAAGTATGCTTACTTTATTTTATATAAGTAGTTACTTTGTATCAAGTAATCAGTTATGTAAGGCCCCTGAAGTTTAAATGATTAGCCATTCTTCCAAGTACAGTCTCATGCAAGTTTGGAGGCACAAGGCAGGAACCAAAACATTGAAGACACTAGATCATTTCAGGAGCATACACACATTCACACTGGCACACTTTATAGTCAACAACTGACCCAAAACATTCGTTGTAATGCGGGACGAGACCAGAATACTGGAAGGAATCCACATAGACATGGAGAGAGCATGTGACATACACTCACATGAGGACATTATACAGACAATCTAACCTAACCTAACACATGGCTTTGGTATGAGTGAGGCAGTCAGTGTATTCTGAAGAAACTGAGACAGATGACTGGTTGATTAAAAAGCGCCTTCTCTGTAGGTAAGAAATGCAAATATAAATATTCCCAGAGTCTGTGCTAAAGGTTTTCATTAGCCATTGCATATTTCATAGCTTGAAAGTTCATAGTTGATTGTGAGGAATGATTCTTTTTCTTGAAGACGTAACAGAATGACATTTGTCCCATGTTCTCTCAATATCCCCAGTAGCACTTACTGCCATAAAACCCAAAGCGTGATAGAACCAGCGCATATGGCAATGTGTTATTTTCTCCTTTATGCTATTGGTTTTTCTCCCAACACATTTTTGGTAGTTTGATCCAAATATTTGTGGAATATTTATTTCCGTAATGAGTTGATTTTATTAAGTGTTCCACACTTCAGACAGTGACTTCTGTGATGGGATCAAATATAAGGAATGCCTCTGATAACTCTGGCTATGGTGTGAGGGTTTTTCTTTTGCAGACCTTGAATTTGCTTGATCGTCCAGATGTAATGTATTGAACAGGTAATTTTAACTTTCATCACTTTTAACATTTAAAAAGGTGGAAATTGCAAGCAGGAAAACTTGTGACTGTAATTTAATACCAGTTATAACCAGCTTGGTCATTGTCATACGATAACTTGTTCTCCCTATTGACTTCTGTGTTCATCTTACTGTTATAACCTTTTATGCCCTCTGAGTTATGATTAAGTGCAATACTCCTTAAGCAGTGTCTCAACCGGACTACTTAACTAAATGTGCTAAAAATTATATACACATTAAATGATTTGATTGAACAGATTACTATTTATTCATTTTCATACCCACTCCAATTCAAGCTTGTGGTGAGCTGGGGTCTAGCCGAATGGACAGGGCGCCAAACCATAGCAGGCACACATGCACACATACTCACACAGACACAATGACATTTTAGAGACATCAACTGACCTAATGCTTATCTTTGGGATGTGGGAAGAAACTGGAATACCCAAAGAAACCCCATAAAAAAGCTGAACATGCAAACTCCACACAGGTGCTGATACTCTAACCAATCTCTGGAGGTGTTAGGTAAACTACAGCACTATCCTGCCCCTTAGAATACAGTTAATACTTTGAGTTCAAGATACACTAAAATTGTGACAATTCTGATCACCAGAATGGTACATTTTAAATATAAAGTAAACATTTTTACTCTTAGTAGAAATAGCATGTGAAACAGGGATTGTGAGAAATCATTTACATTTCTGAATACTGGGGAACTGGGGAAGATAGTTACAGTGATGCAGGACCTAATCAGATTTACAGTTTCCTGCAGCCACTGTCTTTGAACGTATATTTATTTATTCAATGTAATCTTTTTACTTTATTGTCTTGTGTAGCAGAAATCACGTGGCAGCTCATTTGGGTCATAATCCTGTACCATAATCACTGCACTACCACATTTGTGTGCAGTATTCAAAAACAAAAACAAAAAAAAAACAGCTTCAATAGGCAAGTATTTAGTATGTCCTCCCCTTACACTTGATAATAATAGCAATAACAGCATCTGGATGATGTGAAATTAACCCTTCTACAGTCCAAAGATGCTAGATCAGGAATGGTCTTGTTGGAATGGTAGCAGCCACTTTTTTTGAGAAAGGGAACAGATGAAAAGGTATGCTAAAGCTCAATAAGACTGGATTGAAGATCAGTGGAAAATATTATTATTTGGTCCAAGCATTAACAATATGTTTTACTGCATACAGTCATTGTATTATTGCTAATACTTTTACACAGTATTGTACTGTATATAATCAGCAACCAATTAAAACTAACTAATTATCTCTTGCATTTGTGTATAGCTGATGTAGAAGGAAGAAAAGAATGGAGATGTTTCATTGTAGGTGTGTGTGTTAGTCTGTGGCAAAGGTATCAGTTTGTCCGGACATGCATGTGCTGTTGTAAGCTTGGGATTAATTTCAGCCCAGTGGAACTGAAACATGCACGCGCGTACAACAAACAGAAATAAACACTGTTTGTTTTGTTTGCCCTTTAGATGCCACACAAATGGAAAACTCTCAGTATCACCATCAGGCTCTGTTATTTAGCTCTTTTCACACTCAATGTATCTTTTTACACGAGCTTTAGCTTTGCAGTCTCAATGCTTGAGTGCACAACTGATATGCAACACTGCCCCCTACAGAGCAATCGAGGAACTTATTTACTATCGATCTCACTATTCTACAGTAGATCAGAGCAGTTACTTTTTGAATTAATTGATTCCATTTAATTAATCAAGTGTTGTTAATTCAACTGTATACTGCTTGTATTTTACTTATATCGCTTATATATAGGGTTAAGTGAATTAGCAAATTACTAACTCCACACTTAAATAACATGGCTACCAGTGTCACCATATGTTAAGATAAAACCACTTCATTAGATTTTGTAACCACGGGAGTCATCAGACCCACATGCCCCAGTACAACGTGGCTGTGCGCCCAATAAAATCACCGCTGCAAACTGACATATTTCTGAGCAGAAATGTATAACATGCCACTCAAATTCACTACAGAAAATACATTTTCCTCATAATACCCAAGCATCTTTCCAATGCTTAATCAGAGTCAGCTTTGAGTGACAGTCAAGAGCGAATATTTAAAAGAAAGTCAGACATGCTGCAGAACATGACAGCTCATAGCTATGTTTATAACCATATAACCTACCAAAAGAAACAGATTAGACCATTAAAGCTAAAAGATTAACCAAAACAGCAAAGGTCTTCTACATTAACACAATTAAAGTGAATAATAAATATAAAACACTTTATTTTTCATTTGTTATTCATTTTACATCCATGGCAAAGTAACTACCACCTTAGCATTAATTCACATAACCTATTAAGTGTTTATTTAATACACAACCTATGATTGAAGCACAAATAATCTATAAATGCCCCTGATTTTAACCCGCTAAAATGCAATAAACTACAACTAGTAGTTTAATTCTTAAAGTGCAGTCAAATCATTTATTTATTTATTCAGACATTACAACTACAGGAGAATGGAACTTATTATGTTCAACATACTTTGTAAAACAATATTTTCAGCAACACAGACAAGGCAATTGCACCTGCCACATAATGCACTACTTTATGTAACTCAATTTTATATGCAATTATTTTAGCCCTAACTGACTAAAAATATGTCTTATTACGTCTTAAAACTCTTAAAACTTAAAACTCTTAAAGTTAATTTACGTTTCAACGGTTTGGATAGAAGAAATTACTGCATATGATTCCTTTACTGTAATCAAATATACATTTTGCATTTAATTTACAGTTCCAGTGCGCTTTAAAAGGCAATATACATTTTTCGACCACTAGAGGCCATTAACGTACAAAATAAGTCTCAGTCTCAAAATCAGTCTCGAAGCTGCTTTGCAATTATCAAGGCCCAGAACCTTAATTGAGCAAGCTTAGGGCAACAGTGGAAAAGCAAAACTCCCTAAAGGAAGAAACCTTGGAAAGACCAAGAACCAACTTCCTTGATCGGCTTATATGATATATGTAAAAAAGGTTATGTAACCTAACTAAAAAGCTTATAGTAAAGCTTTACATAAACTGATGCTAAAATGAAGTGAAATAAAAGATTCTATATAACACGCAGTCCAAAGACATGTGACAAAGACTGGTGTCTCTAAAGTGGCCCTGCCTGTCTGTGCGTGCCCTACAACTGATTGGCTTGGTGTATGGTTGTTCCTGCCCTTGCATTAATTTCTCAAGTAAGAGTCCTTGTGTGAGCAGCAGGAAAGTTTTGTTAGCATGGTATACTCAGTCAATAGGTGGAGGGTAGGTGGTGTTATTTTCCTCTGATGTTAGTGATGCATCATATACGCAGAGCTTCATTGCTGTATTTTAGTACTATAAATGTGTTCAAAATTGGTTTAAAAATAGCAGGATATGTGCATAAAGACTGCCTTCCCTTCTAACTGGACGCAGTTCTTACATTTCAATCCTGACTACCCAGTGTATTGCAAAATGCTGGTGAGCCGTTGAACTGATTCTTTGTGTAATGATCTAATTCTTTTCGACCTGTTTTAACCCCACTTATGACAGTCATTGCGGAGCAGGTAAAGGTGGCATGAGGTGGGGTAGAATGGTAAAATGAGTATAGTGGCAGGGGTGCTAAGCAAATTGCTGCAGCACCAATTGGGCATATATATTAGAATCATAATTTTCAATACCTAATAGGTAGCAAACAGTATGAGGAAAAGCAAAGCAGTGCTCTCCTAAAGTGCAGACGAGAACCAGTGTAGTGTTTCCTAGCTCTCAGACCCACACAGAGAAAGTGGCACATTTCTATCTGTTATCTCCCTTAGCAGATATTCAGATTTGTTTGCTTGGCTCGTGTGTATTGGGAGCTGAAAGGGAAGAAAACTTAAGTGACCAGGCAAGAAAACACTGATTCGATCTGTTTCCCAACATATTTTGTAGTATATAACTTTCAGAAATGATTGTGCGTGTTTGGACTGGGTGCTTTCAGCACAACTCAGTAAGTTATGGGTCAAATCCTAAGTAAGAAGGCACGTGTGAAAGGTTGTGTAAATGGGTGGAACCAAATGAATTGCTGTGTGAAGGTAAAGTTAATCCAGTAATTGCTCAGGTCTTGAGTGTGAAAAGGATATGTTCACCTCTGGTCCATTTCCAGATTTGTCCCATACCTCTGAACTACTTCTGTTCCTGAAATATCCTTGCTGTGGGCCGACAAAATATTCTTCCTGTTGTAAACACCCAATTCTCATGAGTTAATTACGGTATAATTCTCCAAAAAAGCCTGCTAGCTCAGTTTGTAGCGCAAACAACATGCTTATGGTTGACCAACACAGAGTATATAACTGGTATACCACTTTATGATTCTTATCCATCTTACGCCAGGCTCCCAATTGTTTTTGTAATGTTGGTGTTTACCAGCTCATAATGGGCAATCTAGTGTTTTGTAGTCATTTTATAGGTTTGGTATTTATTCGATTGGTTTTGTAGTTAGTGGTTATATTGGAGTTATAATGGTTGCTGCGTTTTGTTTATTTGGTTTACCAATATTTAGTGACCAATCTCACTGGTCTTCATTGGATATGGCTATTGTCCATTTTGTAACTTCATCAGTTTAAGGACATTAGTGAAATGCTTCTGTTTTTAATAATACATTTAATTTGAAAATTAAACATGTTACATGTCAAATGTGAAAAGTTGAATTTCGAAAAAAATACATCAGCATTGGATCGTTTTAGTATTTTTAGCCCCCCTCTCTCTTTTTCGCTCTGTATATACGCTAATAATCCAAAACATTAAACCACAGAGCGGATTATCTACAATGTAGATTATCTCGTTACAAAATCTCATGATAATTTAAAAAATATGTTAGATGGCAAGTGAACAGTGTGTTCTCGCGGTCCTAGTGAATAGAAATAAACAAATAGAATCGTAGTTCGATTCATCCATAAACGACTCGAAGGAATCGACACAGTTAAGCGAGTCCTGAATGCCCATAACTGTTTTCAGTATGGAGAACAATAGGCTACAGTGTCCAGTGCAGGGCGACTCCAGAGGTGGGAACAAAACTAAAGTGTTTTTCAAATGCGTGCTTGAGTGTGAACGCGTGCATAAGTGTGTATACACAAACTCCCCATCTGGCGCGTCCCGGCTTTGATAGACTGACGCGTTTTGCGCACTTCCTGCTTCGGCCGTCAGGCGCACGAGAGGGAGGGAGCCGGGGGGGAGGGATAGTCGGAGGGGAAAAGGGGAGAAAGACTGCAGGAAAACTAGCACAGAGCCAGTGTACACGGTGAACAGACGGGCGGCTCGGGTGCCGCGGAGGGTTCCGTACTCCCTCCTCCTCTTTAAAAACGCATCCAAACAAGCGGACGGCGCGTCCCGGCAATTCTGGAAACAAGAGGATCCCTAGATGGCCGGATCGTTTTACTCTTTTTCTCTCTGGATGGAAAACCACTAGCTGGAATTCACAGCTGCTGCCGAAGACCTTCACGTTTGGGGCCGTTTCCGCTGTGCTCAGTGCTCTGCAGATTCATGTTGACATTGTTTCCCTCCGTTAAAGCATCGTCCTGATTCCCGCTTCCCTATTCGGCTGCCAAATAAACCCCTCCTAAATTTAATCCGGACAAGGGACAGGCGCTCAGGCGTAGTGGAATTGCTCGTTTACGCATCGTAAATAAAAGCAAGAGGATCACAGTCTGCATTTGTTTCGTAGTTCTGTATTCATTTCGAATCAAGAGTGTGATTTTTTTTTTAAAAGCTCCGCAGAAGGACATCATCTGAACGTACCGATCCTGTTGACGTGATGGTACTTGCATCATTCCCTCGAGACTAAAGCGGACTATAAAGGTAAACACTTGTTTGCGCTACCCGTCATCATGGTGGTCTTCAACGGCTTGCTGAAGATAAAGGTTTGCAAGGCTCTGGACCTGAAGCCTACACCGTGGTCACTGCGTCATGCCGTGGGCCCAAAGACCCAAACCTTCCTGCTGGACACATACATTGCCCTTAACGTGGACGACTCTCGTGTGGGCCAGACTTCAACCAAACAGAAGACCAACAGCCCAGCGTGGAATGACGAGTTTGTCACAGAGGTGTCCGATGGCAAGAAGATTGAACTCTCAGTTTTCCACGATGCACCGATCGGCTATGATGACTTTGTGGCCAACTGCACCATCCAGTTTGAGGACCTGCTGCAGAACGGCAGTCGACACTTCGAGGATTGGGTATGTTTCTGAACCAGGGATGAACAGCTATGAAATCATTAGGTTTCAGAAAGAAAGTCTTGGAGTCAAGTCTTTCACAAGTCTTCTGCTGTGAGTGGAATGACCAATACTTGGTGCCATGGTTTATAGAAGGGTCTTTGTTAAAGACCTTGATCTGCTGTGTCTCTGTTTTTGTGTACTTTCCTATTCATACCCAGACAGACTGTGTCTTTAGATTTGAGTGATGCTCACTATTTCCATCACATGAAACAGTTTTGCAAACTCAAGTCATAAGACTGGCCTTTGAATGTATATCTATCTTTACTATATAAGAGATTATATTTGTCTTTCCCCAGAAGCACAGTTGAGAGCATGCAAACTAGCTCGCGTCTACAGTTGCCATAATAATTAACTTGATCGTATCCGGTCTTGGCAAAGCACTCGCAGACCAGCCACACATTGTGATGCATTATGGAGTCGCACAGATAGCTGTCTCCAAGTGTTTAGGTTACGCCATGTTTGTGAAAAAACAGTATGAGATGTGCTTGGAAAATGTTGAGCTGCTGTTACATTTGCCGCATTTAGCAGACGCTTACCCAGAGCGACTTGCAACTGATACAATCCAAGCATCTGTGGGTTAAGTCCCTTGTTCAAGTATCCAACAGTGGCTGCTTGGCAGAAGTGGAATTTGAACCCTAGACCTTCTGGTCCACAGTTCAGTACCATAACCACTGATATTTTATAATCTCAGTTCATCACTGGTGATGTTGCGTCCGCAGAAAGGTCTGTGTGAGTGTTTAGATCAGATACTTGTATTTGTAAGTCTTCTCCTGTCCATGGTGACAGCTTGCACTGTAAGTGTGATATGAGGTAACTGATTTAATCTGTACACCATCTCATCGTTTAACTGCACTCAAGGGCGTTTTTGATGCTTCTGGTCCAAAACGGACTTTTTTTCAGAATAGATCTTGCAACATTCAAATACATAGAGTGTCAAGCGTCAAGGTTAGTGTCTCATTATTAAGGATAATGTGGGTATGATCACCACAGGATCCAGTTATAACTGGATAAACAGTGAAGATAATGGTGGGCTTATATACCCGTGCATTACGCCAGTGAAATCTGTGGCTAGACGTCTACAAATAAACCTTATTTTGCTGGAAATTGGAAGAGTCATCCAACAGATCCTAGGAGGCTGGATAAATCAACACTCCCACACACTGACTCACAGGTAGACCTTTATTCTTTTCAAAGTGCTTGAGTATGTTCATTTAGATAGGTATTGCATCAATATGAGAGACATGCAGTCGATACTGTAAATGTGAAATCATCATGTGAAATCACGGACACGTAGTAACTACTTATGAGAAACAAGAACTTGTTGCTGTTGTGCCATATTTCTTGTCTTAATACTTCTCTTTTTGTTTTTTTCAGTCCCTCACACAAAACATAGTTAGGCTTAATGGCAAATGATGCAATGCCGCAAGGATTTCAACATGTGCTTTGTACAACCAGTAGTCTGACTCTCCTTAGATTGTGTGCACCTTGCGGTTGTGTGCAAGTGCGCTTTATCTTACTAAGGGTTAATGTTGAGTGGATTATGAGTTGGTTATTAATGCCTACACACGTTATTTATGTCTGCAGAATTTATCCAGAGGTGTAATTAGAGCCGAGTGCCACGTGCTTGGTTCGGACAAGTGCAAGCTTGCCCTTTGTGCCTTTGTTGTGCAAGGCAAAATGGAGTTAAATAATTCACAGGTCTAATTCAATCAGGTTCTTTGTGTATTGGTCTGTGGTCCAAAGCATTCATGAGTTCTTGCTCTCAGTTGGTCATTTCTGTATCGCTCAATAATGTCTCTAATTGCAGGATTATTGTACCTCTCACTTAGCAATCTGTTAGCGCTTGGGCAGTCTTTAAGAAACTGCGGCAAGTGTATGGGACAGTAAGAGAGAAGGTGATGCTCCTGTTGGTAAAAGGCGAGTGTTAGAGGGATCACCCTTCTTTCAGTACTACCACCCACTCACTCAGTTTCATTGCTTGGTTCATCAGGTCTCCTTCCTAGTATTGTCTTCCATTTTCTGTCCATTTACCTCTCTCACCCATCCTCTTGAACTTCCTTCCTTATGTGTTTCCACTTTTTTAAACATTTATTTAAAAACATTTAAACATTTTTTAACTACATAAAAAACCCACATTTTATCATCCTTATCACCCAGTCCAGGCCTGCATTGGCATTTTTACAGCGTTTGACCCTGAATAATGCTGTAGTTAAAGACACTAAACATGAAGCTCTTTTTTATTACTAAGTCAGGTTTGTCTTAGGGTGTTCTATTTTTTTTTTGTTTTTGCTCAGCAGCGTCTTGGATTCTTGTGCTCAAATGTGGCAGGATGAGCTAGCGACGCCATCCACTCCTTCCTCTTTGGCACATGGTTGCCATGGCAACTTGTGGCACCCCCTTGCCAAGGCAGAGCTTGTCGATGCAGGGTGTTAATGATTCCTCGTCTGCTAGGGAAGGAAAGTATGTTGTCTTTACATGTCCTGCTCCCTCACCTGTCTTTTACCTGTAGAAGTATATTCAGAATGTTCATTATCTAATTAGGAGATAATGTTAAGAGAAGTTAGAAGTTAACATGAAGGTTGAGGAAAATAGTTGGCAGGTTCCTTGCAGTTCCCTGCTGTCTGTACAGCGTTTGCTTTCTTTTTGTTACGTTTTCTTTTCTTACTTAAGTTGTAGTACCAATTTTGTCTGTCTATATGCATGTAAAACCACGGGTGTGTCTAACCCTTTAGTCCCAGCAACGCTAATAATAGCTGTCCAATCTTGTTTTTTGCATTTGTTTTTTAAACAGAAGTTTTAAACAAAAACTATATGTATGAATATGAATATGTATGATTTTGGCCTAATATTTTAACAACGAAAATACAGCAGTCCCCACAGGTTCATAGCCTGTTCATCAGATTTGATGTGGTGCCTTTTAGTGGTGCGCCGTATCGTATCGCTCGTGATAATACCAGTTTAATTTTTAGACGATATAAAACATCCATATCATGATATTCCGACATCTTCACTTAATGACGTAATTTTGCCGCAAAAAGGGGAGCGACTTCGGTAGTGTGGATGTGTTTTTTCCGGTGTAAAACAGACTACAGTGATACTTAAGCCATGCAACAAATCTAATCTGTTTCACTACCTCAAGCAGGAGCCCGTAGCTGAACACGAGGAAAGTAAAAAATGCCGCAAGGTCAAGTATTTTAAAGTATCAAATCTATTTTGTTGCAATTGTATGTTATTGAAATATATTGCCAAATGTTTCGCAAAAGCACCCTAAAATATCGTGATATTATTTTAGGGCCAATTTGCCCACCTCTAGGTTTGGATGGTCTCATAGAGCGCTCTGTGCTTCTAAATCTCTGATAATCATTTGAATCACACAATTATAAAATCAATAAACCCTTCGTGAATCTGTGTCCCACTGATGTTAAGTGAGCAGACTAGTTCTAAAGGGGAAGCAGTAGTATACGCCCTACCACTGAAAAACTGTGGGTGCTGTGCTGAAGATGTAACACAACGTAAATGAGAAGTCTGGGGTGACTGAGAACACGTTCAGTGTGGAGTCTCGCCTTGTCTGGTGGGGTTTCTCTGGGTACTGTAGTTTCATCCAACATTCCAAAGATATGCTTCAGGTCAACTGGTCTCTCAAAAGTGTTCCAGTGTGAGGAACCAGCCATATGAGAGCAGCCAAAATAAGAACAGGAAGGGTAATGATAGATGACTAGATAGAAGATCTGAAGAACGCCCATCTGTGCGGCATTTTGGTTCATCTTAGTGATCCAGATATCTATCAGTTAAGACAGAATAGCTACAAGATTGCAGTTTACGTTTCTTGTTCAACATTGTAGCCTTATTTTCATATTTATTTTAAATTAGATTTATAGGTATACTAGACCACAATCTAACTATTTATGCCTTTTAGTTTACACTATTACTATAACTGTGCCTATTATGCCTATTGCTCGCAATATTTAGGGGATATTTCAAAATGGAAATATTATAACCTCTGTCCACCACATTGTTGCATATTTGCACTGCTATTTGACATTTTTGTTCACTTTTCATCTTTTTTTTTTAACTTTTTATAACTTCTTATCTCTTTCTTTGCATCTCTTTTAGTGTTATTTACATTTTATTGTGCCTTGTGCAATGTAGATTAATTATAAGTCGATCTGGATAAGGGCGTCGGCTAAATGACATAAATGTTTATGTGTCCATGAGTCCGAGCACTATGTTAGTAATGTCTGCTCCTGTTGTGAATAGCCATTGATGGTGCTCTGACGTTAAGTAAAAAAAAAATAAACGCAACACTTATCCAATGCATACTGTCCATATTAAGTCTGCTACAGGCTTGAAATTGTAGCTGATACGGATTTACTTTTTTAAAATACAACCCCTTGTCATGGTTTCAGTAGAGTGTGCAATATTGGGGGCTCAATATTTTTAGTAAGAATTTACAAAAAGATGTAGTTCTAAAGTATATAAGTTGTTTGAACACATCTCTTTCAACCCCCTGAGTTGGCTCTGTGTGTAAGTGGTGATAGCATTTATGTCTTGCCATCTGTTGCTTTTCTTGTAATAAGGTGCTTTTATGTAAATGAAAAGCTTTACCGAGTGTGTTTTTGTGCTGCTGCCTTGGCTTGGTTGTCGTGGACAGCTGATTCCCGAAGGGTCTAAGGTTGCAAATTATGGGGAGACTTTTTAGTGCCATGTTGTGCTGTTTTTGGCATGTTTGTTTTGTGATATTAAAATTGTTGTTCTGAATGTTTTCAGAGTTGTTCATCCATAGCTTATTTTGCATGCATGTATTGATGATAACATGCTTTGAAGAGCTTCTGCCCTAAAGACATGACCACAGTAAATCCCTATTCCCTCATTAGTCTTCCTACTCCCTCATTAGCATTGTGCTGTATAGGAAGAGCCTAAGTTGCACTCAAACACAACTGTAATCTAAAACTTCCTCATCATGACATTTGTTAGCATGAACAAACTGTTAAGCTCTTGAGCTGTGGTTAAAGGTCTGTACACATGACCTGATTTCTGAATTAAAGTTAGTAAAAGCACTGCGCTGTTTATGACTTTGTGTTTGTGAAGCTGTCACTGTTGTGTGCTGCAACAGCTAAATGCGACCAGTACAAAATTAGCCGATCAATCTGTGCATCTCTAGTCAATAGATAAAGAGAGGTAAAGTATACAGGCACATAAAAGGCTAAGAATTGTGAGGGACAAACACTTAACAAGGACAAAAAACCCAGTTAGGTGCTTAGTCGAATTTGTAACTCACCGCTGGAGAGATCATGGTTCTGGCAGTGGCTTCCAGCCAGGTTGGGCATCTCGTGCTGGCACAAATGGCTGTTTGAGAAAAGAAACGCCGGTCAGGATCATCTGGTGCTGCAACAGTGCCATTTAAAGCAATATCTGGCTGAGGTGTTTGCACCTGTAACAGATCCTTCTACTAACCCTTTGACAAACACACTCCTCTACTCTGCCAGCTGGTCCATGTCGCACTTAAGGAGATGGGTGCCAGAGCCCTTGCAACCCTGACTAGGAAAAGTGGGTTAAGGATGTGAAAAAGTCTAGTTAAAGTGACAAATTTATTTTAAACTTTATTTTATAAAGTGACCTGTGGAGTCATTATATACTGAATAAAAATAGGAATAGGGAACTCACAAAATAATAATAATATGATAACAAAAACAACCAAACATCCTGTTTTACATCCATTTGTTTTGGTCACGGTCATGGCAAGGTTCTGGGACTTAATTGGGACACTGCAGACAGAGGTGCACCCTGGACAGTGCAACGGTCTAACTGCATAATCCTTCATGTTGCATTCCCCATGTGGGGTTTGAACCCGGGCCCATAGTAACTGCTGTTTTCAGCTGCAGCTCATATCACCAAGCCACTAGTGCTGCCAAGTGGAACAAAATAAACTAAACATATTACAAAATAGAATTGTATCTTTTATACAAATGGCTCTAAATAGTTACAGAGAACAATAAAAACAGGCATAAACAGAATCAACCTGATTATGTGTCTGTGCCATAGCAGAGTGGTCCATTATGATGGCATGAATGATCTCCTAAAGTGATCCTTATTAAGTCAGTGTTGGTCCCAGTAAGATGACTGGCCTTTCTCATCAGTTTCCTGGCATCTTCTGCCATCATTCCACTACCCCACCATACTGCATCATAGAACATCAACTACAGACTGAAATGATCAAAATGAAGAAATGATCGAGGCTTTCTCAAACAGTAGAGTCTGCTGTGTCCTTTCATGTAAACTGCCTCACTGTTATGTGACCAGTCCAGTCCAGTCTGGTCCAGTTGCACAATCTTTTCCACCTCCTCACCCAAGATATAGACAGGCGTTCGGAGGGTACTGGGAATCCTAAAGTCCACCTCAATGTCCTCATGTCCTTATAGTGTGTTTGATTTAACTTAAAATAGCACCATTATTGACATGTGACCTCGTTTGTGCTGTAATGTGGAAAACCATCAAAAAGCTTGTTTGTTTTGTGCTATCTATCTGTGCACTAAAGACCCACGTCTAATCCAGTTATTCCAGTTACACCAGCCGATTTGTATGATGTTTAATCTGAAGCAAGTACTATAAAAATCTTATTCAAAAGTAGATCGATTGTACTGTATTTTATTACTGCTAATGAGTAAACTAATAGTTTCTACTATATGTAAACAAATGTATAGTAAACTAATATTCCTCAATAGAAGTTCCTATTTAATAAGGGGTTTTGTTTAGATTTCTTGCTCTGAGTGTTTTAGTTCCAAGCTGAATGTACCATTAGTTTTGATCACATCAAGTTGTCTTTTAAAAGGGAAGAGGGGGAACTTTATTTTTCTCATATCCTAAGGATCAGATAGAAAGGTTTAGATTTTTAAATCGTGAAGCATGTTTGCTGCACAGTCATTACTTTTTATAAATAAAAAACAGAAGGAACTAGAGTTGGGGGACTCGAGTTGCAAATTTAAGGATTCGATTAACATGGATAAATGACTCGACTTTGACTTTGGTATATATGAATTGAGACTTAGAACTCAAATGCCTCAGTGCTTTGCTTTTTAAGTAGTGAAATATTTTGCATTAATAGAGGTCTTTTTTATTTAAACATGATTTTGTGATATACGTTTCAATGTGTGAAAACCTGGCAACCTATCAGAGTTTAGGAAAACAGAGACAACATGTGAAGAAGCTCGTAACTTATATTTTATAAATATTATAAATATTACAAGTGGCTATTCCAAAAATAGTGCATTTGGGATTCAAGGATTGTATTGTAGATCAAATCGGTAAAAAGAGAGGATTTGGGTTGTTAAGTTAGCAGCGCGTTGGCGACTTTTATGCGTGATGTACCTCACCACTTTGTATATTTGTGTTTGTGTCTTTGTGGTCTGTTACTTTGTGGCACAGTTGCTGTGGTTCCTAAATGCTTCCCCTTTTTAGTAACACCATCACTTACAGTTGGTCGTGAAATATCTAATAGGGAAGAATTTTCATGACAACTTGCTAGAGTACCACACTAGTTGTGTTCAACTAAACATATTTAAAAAAGGAAAAAGGCATGAATATTTTACCCCATAATAAACAATAATGACATTTGATTTGGCTTTTAGTCAGCATCTGTGAATAGTCTGTTGCCCTTACTGTTTTATTGTGTAATTAATGTTTTTAGACGTAATGGATTAGATTACAGCTCTCGGTAAAAGCTTGGTCGATTGACCTTTTATAAGTTTAGCCATTGTGCCTCTTTCCCTTTGAGTGTGGGTGTGTGTCCATGCTAATGAGACAGTTGCTTGTGTCACTGTCACATGCTGCGCTGTACTGTTGCTCCGGGTGCAGGGACCTTACTTTCAGTCGAAAGGAACAATGGTTGTGACATACAAATGCCTGTGCATACCAGCAAAACCACTTTCATGCCATGTACGGGAGTCTGTTACAGTCTTTGCATGCATTTTTGAGACACCAGTCATATACAAAGTACCCCACAAACACAGGAAGATAATGGGCTCTGTATGTGACTTCTAGTATTTCCATCAGCACTGAGACAAAGTGCAGTAATCAATGTTTTTATTCACGTGTCTGCAGAAAGAACTATGCAGATTATGTATCAGCACTGAAAGTGAAAGCAAGTGAACAGTAGGTAAGAAATGCTGATAGTACTGGAGCATGGAGGAGAGTAGAGGGAGGGAGACACTGAGTAAAGTTCTCAACACAGACCTACAGCTCACATAACAGTTGCACTTGTGGAGTGGCCAGGCATGTGAGCCAGGCATCTTCATCAGTGCCATCGTCAACTCAGCAGGAGTTTAAACAGGCCTAGTGACTCGCAGCGCTCTGTTCTCACGGTACATTCACACGTCCACCCAGGCATGCACCACCGTGTGTGTGTGTGTGTGTGTGTGTGTGTGTGTGTGTGTGTGTGTGTTTGAGCAGACAGGCAGTTATTGACATAATGCTGTGATATTTAACACTCCACACTTTTTCTTGTCCCCCATGGCAGCAGTATCACTGTATACAGTATTTTTCATGATACTTAGCACCGGTTAAAAAAAAGGTCAGCATAAAATAAGTGGCAGGTAAAATTTCTCAAATGCTAGAATTTTCTATAAATAAATGTTTATCGGGAATTGGTTATGATACTCTGCTTATATTCTTTTGGTCATTCTCGTAGTATTACTCTGATACATGGGACGTTGAGCAGGTAGATGAGGAAGCAAGGTCAGCAGTTTGAAAATGCTTTAGCATGTATTTAGCACAGCTGAGTGTTAAAGCACATGCACATGATTTATTTTTCATTTCAATGTTATTATACTTGTATTGACTGAATTGAAAATATAAATTGTATTGAAAACAAAGTATTTTAAAAATGTATGTATATATTGATTTATTCATTTATTTAATTTTTTTTTTAACTTAACTGAGAAATCCCCACTAAAGCTACTATCGAATAGCTGGTCACCTCAACAATGTGGATCCACGAGCAGAGGCAGGAGTTTAAATTTTGCTTTGTGTGTGTGTGTGTGTGTGTGTGTGTGTGTGTGTGTGTGTGTGTGTGTGTGTGTGTGTGTGTGTGT
>JAUZST010013365.1:0-11051 GCA_034779995.1 Parotocinclus haroldoi
GTCGTCCCAAACTTCTTCCATTTAAGGATTATGGAGGCCACTGTGCTCTTAGGAACCTTGAGTGCTGCAGAATTTTTGTAACCTTGGCCAGATCTGTGACTTGACACAATTCTGTCTCTGAGCTTCTTGTGCAGTTCCTTCCACCGCATGATCTTATATAGACAGGTGTGCCTTTCCTAATCACGTCCAATCCAATGAAGGAGTAGAACCATCTCAAGAAGGATAAGAAAAAATGGACAGCATGTGAGTTAAATATGAGTGTCACAGAAAAGCATCTGAATACTTATGTCCATGTAATATTTCAGTTAAAAAAAAGTACAAATTTTTTTAGTTTTTTTTTGTGTCAAAACGGGATGCTGAGTGTACATTAATTAGAAATAAAATGCACTTTTTTATTTTAGCAAGTGGCTGCAATGAGAGTGAAAAATTTAATGGGTCCGAATACTTTACATAGTATAAATATACTGTGTGGGTTTACTCCAGGTACTCCGGTTTCCTCCCACAGTCCAACGACATGCGTGCTAGGTTGGTTGGTTGGTGTCTATAGTGGCCCTTGGTGTTTGGCTATGTGCGTGACTGTGTGTGCGCCCTACAATGGATTGGCAACCCACCTAGGATTGTTCCTGCCCTGGCGCCCAGAGCCGAAAGGTATCACCAGGCACCAGCTGGCCCGCGATCCCATGTGAGCAGTTTATCTGCACAAGCATTCAAAAAGTGAGTTTTACACAATAAAAGGATCACAGCTGCAGGAGACACAAAGGGTGATTTAGAGTCCAAAGCATATGCACACACTTCACTCATACCTAATCTTAAAGTGGGATTGAAATGTGTTTTAGCACATAACCTACATTCTGACACACTCCTTTAATCAGGAGCGAGGACAGCGATGGAAGTGTAGTAGTAATATCTGTGTCCAGATGACATTTTAATTACACTGCTCACAGAAATTAGAGGATATTTAATTATAGGACATTTCATTTTTAAGTAGCCCCTGATTTTTGTGAGCAGTATACTTCGATTTAATTTGAGGCTCTGATTTCTAGCAGATGGGGTGCTACTAAATACTGACTGACAACTTTCAAACACTCCAAATTGCATTTTATTTGCATTAGGTCTAACAAATTAACAGTCGTTTGTTATTTATTTATTCATTTTCAGTTAATTTTTTGTCCAGCTACAAATCAACAAAATTGAACCTTTTGGGATTTTCGGTTGGTTACAGTAAAGAAACTGTACATTTTTTTTGGTAAGAATCCTCTTCCACACAGGAAGTCTTAGATCTTTACCGAATATACAGTTTGTTTGGAGTGCTAACGACACCATGCTAGCCATGTTTGGAGCTGAAAAGCTGTTGGTACTGTAACAGCTGCTGTGGGGTGATGGAGGCTTGAAAGTTCTGCAGGACCTTCAGGAAGTGTTTCTGCTGCACCGACGATACGCTCATCCCCTCCTCCTGAAGAGCTAACAGAGCCGCCTGCATACACGCAAATATGCGACTAGCATTAGCATCCAACGTTATTTAAAATGAAACAATAAGCACGCACTGACTACTAACCTCCTTGCAGAGATTCTCCAGATCTGCTCCGGAGAACATGTGCGTTTGACCTGCCAGATCCTCCAAATGCACATCCGAATCCAACGGCATTTTCTCTGTGTGGAGCCGCAGGATGGCCAGCCGAGCCTGAATAACCACACATCCATCCAGGAGTTATGTTTACTTACAGGTCAGATTCATGAAAACAGAGTTTTAGGTTTACCTTCAGATCAGGTGGAGCTGTAGGTGGAGCTGTATTTACCTGTATAGGTAAGGCACTAAATATTTAATTGGAGGTCAGGTGTATGTAGGGAGCTGTGTTCACTGTGGACTGTGATGGTGCCGTGGTTAAAGTACTGTACTGGGATGTTTACCAGAAGGTCCAGTTCTGCTAATCTGCCAATGCTAGGTCCTTGGCTCACAATTAACTTGTAATGTAAGCTGCAATAAACTAGTGTAACAACAAGTAATGAGTGAGGGTGCCTATATTTTAGGCTATGCCCAGAACAGCGACATCAAGAGTATACCTGATATCTTAAACTGCCATACTGGATTAATTGGAAGGAGGCCATGTAGCACATAAAAGATATCTGATTGGCGTAATCACGTTTGCAATAAGTCTAGAGAAAGTTAAAAGCTTTCGTTGTTCATCACACATCACTGAAGATGGAATTGACTGATGCCCAGGGAAAACATCTGCTATATCATAACCACAGACTTCAACAACCGACACACAGAAAGATCAGCAATTTCACACAGCACTGTTACATCCCTCATAGCCACATTCTGAGATACCGGGACTGTGGACGACAAGCCACGTAATGATCATCGGGAAACGGCTACAGACCAAGAAACCTCAACAATGGTTTTGGCAGCCTTTGTGAAAAGTTCACGACGCAGCACAAGGCATGTCCTGTGACTTTTGACTCGCCTTCTTATTTTGTTTAACTGAGTTCTCTTTATCTAATTTTAGCACTTTAGTGGTACCATGATGAAGTGTTCAATGATCATGAACCCCTGAAGAATGATTTTTCTTTACCTGTCGGTTAGCCTGTAAGACAGGTGTATGTAGGTGGACTTGTAATGCTTTCTAAGTCAGGCACAGGCAGATGGAGTTTTGTGTTTACCTGTAGGTCAGGTGGGGGAACATATATGATGTGGTCAAATCGTCCTGGGCGAAGCAATGCGCTGTCCAACGCATCCGGTCTGTTAGTAGCAGCAATTATCAGAACATCCTGATTACACACTTCCTGTAGTTCCATCTGGGACAAACCATGACACAGACAGACACAACGATTCAGTAACTGAATTTCGGAATCCACCCAAACTCAGCAGTGTGACTTTTGTACTAAAGTAGTTTGGACTACACTTCCCAGCATCCATAGCTCCTTCGACGTCATCCCTGGGCATTGTGCCACCTTTATTTACGTTCTGACTGTCTGATGAGCTTTTGCTCTTTAGATTCTGTCTCATAGTTCAGTTATTTAAACCAGACCATTCCTTTGTTTGGCTTGAAGAGAGTACATTTCGGTGCTGTGCGTGTCATGTAATTAATGATTTCTGCATTTTGGTTTGTTTATGGACTCCGTATACTCAGGACTTTATGGCACTCAGTTATCTAGAGTTTTATCAGCTTCTAGTGGTCATCTCCCGCTTCCTGCCCAAGCCCAAAAAGTTTCATTATTTACATTTTGAAATATTCCCTCATTTTGGTGACACACACACACACACACACACACACACACACACACACACACACACACACACACACACACGATACTTATAGTTAGAAGATATGCATCTTTTCTAATCTTTTTCACAACTTTCATTTATATCATTTTTGATGTTTCCAAATATTAAAGGGGAAATTAAATACAAATATGCCATTTTGCTATTTTCTTAAAGAAAAACAATGGTACAATTTGGGATTTGGGGAAGAAATAAAACGTAATATAGGGCCATATGTATATGGTCATTATATCACTGTTAAAACAAAAAAAATAATGGGCAAATAAGACTTTTGCACATTCCTGTATGAATAAATTCTAAAGAAATCTAAACATTTTTGTGATTTGGCAATGGGTATGACCTGCTGTTTTCTGAGTGATGACTTCTCATCAGCCTCTCTGCTACTTTTTTGGGACCCTCGTCTCTCGGTGGTACTAAACCCCACACCGTCCAACTCATTCAGCAACACCGATAAGACCTGGGCCTGCACACTGCTGCCACGGCAACTGCCACCAACAGCAGTGCCTCGGAATCCCACCAAGCTGTCAATCTCATCTAAAAAGACGATGGAAGGAGAGCAAGCACGAGCCTGTCGGAACAACTGAGAGACACCGAGAAAGGTTAGGATTTATTAATAAGGTGAATATTTGTGTGTGTGTGTGTGTGTGTGTGTGTGTATACATACCTGCGCGAGCGCTCTTTCTGAGTCTCCTACATATGGTGAGTAGATCTCGGCTCCACTCAGACTAAGGAAGCTGCAGTGTGCAGATGAAGCTGTTGCTTTAACCAGAGTGGTTTTAGCGCACCCTGGTGGCCCATAGAGTAACACACCCCGTGCTCGACTTACACCCATCCTCACAAATGCATCAGGGAACTTCATTGGCCACTCCACGCTCTGTACACACACACGCACACACACAATGGATTAAGGTCGGTCAGGACTTTGACTTGACCATTCCAAAACATTAACTTTATTTTTCTTTAATCATTCTTTGGTAAAACGACTTGTGTGCTTAGGGTCGTTATCTTGCTGCATAACCCACATTATCTTGAGATTCAGTTCATGTGCAGATGTCCTGATATTTTCCTTTAGAATTCTCTGATATAATTCAGAATTCATTGTTATATCAATCATAGCAATCCGTCCTGGTCCAGATGGAGCGAAACAGGCCCAAACCATGATAATACCTCCGCCGTGTTTCACAGATGGGATAAGGTTCTTATTCAGTGTGAATGCAGTGTGTTCCTTTTTGGACTCATCCGTCCACAAAACATTCTTCCACTATCCTTCTGGCTTGTCCACATGATCTTTAGCAAACTGCAGACATGCAGCAATGTTCTTTTTGGAGAGCAGTGGCTTTCTCCTTGCAACCCTGCCATGCACACCACTGTTGTTCAGTGTTCTCCTGATGGTGGATTAATGAACACGATGATCAATTGAAAACACCTGACTAATTTCACCTTCAAATTAACTGCCAAACCTAGAGGTTCACATACTTTTGCCACTCACAAATATGTAATATTGGATCATTTTCCTCTATAAATAAATGGCCAAGTATAATCTTTTTGTCTCATTTGTTTAACTGGGTTCTCTCTATCTACTTTTAGGACTGTGTGAAAATCTGATTAAATAGGTCATATTTATGAAGAAATAAAGAAAATTCCTAAATGTTCACAAACCTTCGAGCACTACCGTACACATGTCTAATCTTTTCTTGAGCAAGCAGTATCGAGGTGTAATTGCCAGTTAGAAGCTCTGCCATGTGAGGCAACACGAGTATGTGTCATAATAGATATAAAATACTAGGGGTGGGGAAAAATTCGAATTTTAGATGCATCGGGATTAGGACGTTAACGATTCTGAATGGATTAACAAATGTCAATAATCTATAATTGAGCACACTTGCATCTGAACATGTAGACCAGCTTCTGTTCTTACACAAGAACTAAAAATAGACGTTACTGAGCTCAGTTAGTGATGCTAATGTTTGAGTTTAATATTCCTGAAGTATCCATTTTTGCTTTCTTTGTGCATTTTGTCCGTTGCGTTTCTCTCAGTCTCGCTTTCGCTTCAAAAAGTTTCTCGCTTTTGACTTTTGGGCCCGATTTGACGGGGGCGGGATCTAGGTAGTCATAGCTACAATTACAAACAGAAATATTCTGTTTACAAACTGGTTTTTATTATATTTTTGATTCTCAAAACCTTAGGACCTATTTTGACGCCATAGATTTGTTTCATGTGGTCACATGGTAAAGAAAAAAAAACTCTGTATAGAAAAAAATGAATCGAGATGCATCTATATCGTTGCCCTCTGAATCGTAATCGAATCGAATCGTGAGGTGCCTAGGGCTTCCTATAAAATACACTTCATTTTGAATTTTAAATATTAAGGAAATGTTTTTACTCTGTTATTTAAGGTATGGTGAAGCTACACGAGTATTCGGTTTACAATTTTAAGCCTGTTTCTAGTCATTTCTTTTGAACTTTTTCTTGTAAACTCGCATTTGATCCATACACAAGACACAGAAATAAAATACAAGCTTGGCAGGAAAGAGAGAGATACTAAAAATAATGCCAGGACACCATTAATAGTGCCCTTTGTTCAGTTTGCTAAGTCGGGCTAAATTATGATTAGCTACAAAACTATCTCCAACTTTGCAACAGGAACAGTCAAGACCTTCCAGAATGAAAAAAACATGCAAAAATGATATAAAATGTGGCAAAGAAACTGCATACAACAGCCACAGAACTTGGAGATATGTGGAGTGACAGTTGCAACCAGTTCGTGTGCACTCCATATGCCACACATTGTACAACACAGGGCTCTATGGGTGATGAGCAAGCATGATATAATCGGTGGGGAATGTTTAAGTAGCAATATGTTTCTTTTTTTATCCTTTTTAAAGTTAACTGCATGTATGGACAACTGCTCTCTTGAATGTATTTAACGATGCAAATAAAATATTCTGTTCCTACAAAGTTGTTCCATTTCCACACAATCAGGTGTGGTAATGTTGACCGGTGTTACAGAATAAGGGTAAGGTTTCTGTTATAATGACAAGAGTCGGGTCCTTATTTAGACAATCATGTAGGCATTTGTGTACGTACTTTGTATGTATGAAAGTGTGCGCGTTTACTCTGTACCTGTTTCAGTTTATGCTTTACTTCCTCCAATCCCCCAATCTGCTCCCAGGAAACAGGTTTAAATTCAGCCACGCCCACACTACTTCTCAAGCAGGAGGGTGGGACCAATCGCAAGGCCTTCAGAAAATGTTCAGGCCCAACTTTTCCATGCTCGTTGCCCAGTTGGGTGGGATTACCAGCTCCACCCTGCGAGATGAGAAAACGGTCATAAAACAACCATCATTCATGAGTGGTCTCAGAACAGTGAGCTGACTGACTCTGGTTGAGAGCTACAGGTGCATGGCATGTGTGTTACCTGTGCTGTGTGCAATATGACCTGCAGAGCAGCTTCTCTACAGAGCGCGCTCAGATCAGCCCCGACATATCCGCTGGTCATTTCAGCAATGGCATGCAGATCCACATTCTGAGAGAGTGGCACACTGCGACACACACACTGCAGGATACTGAATCTCTGCTGCAGAGTGGGAACACCTAGCACTATCTAAACACAAACACACACACACACACACACACACACATTAAACACACACTGCAAGATACTGCATCTCTGCCTCAGAGTGGGAACACCCAGCACTATCTAAACACAAACACACACACACTGCAGGATACTGCATCTCTTCTGCAGAGTGGGGTAGCATGCTGGTGCAGTAGTTAGCAATGTTACCTCACAGCTCCTAATCCCCAAACTTGACCCTGGACTCCGCCTGTGTGATTTGCATGTTCTCACCATGACAGCATGGGTTTTCTTTGGATACTCTTTCTCACTTGTGTACATTTTTTCTTTTTTCTGTTCCTTACATCTTTAATATATTTCACAATTTTTCTTTTTTTATTTCCATTTTTGCCACATTTTTTTGTTTCTCATTCTTCATTCCCTTTTAATTTTTTCGACTTACCTCATCTTTTCCTTATTTCCTCTGCTATTTTCTTGGGGTTTTCTTTTAGGACCATATTTATTTTCTTTAGTAATATTTTTGTCCCGTCAATTCTTCTTTTTTTATGTTCTAAGTCCTACTTCCCCTAAATTGGAGATGAATGTTCGCCCTCTCTAGGGTTGGACCTGCTTTGCATCCTATGCTGCCGGCTAGATACCGGCTCTCCCACGACCCTGTTCAGGATTAAGAGGATAAGATAGTCAATGAATGAATGAATGGTCATACCTCTCTGTCAAATCGCCCAGGCCTCCTTAGAGCAGGGTCGAGCGCATCTGGCCTGTTGGTGGCACCAATGATGACAAACCCTTTATCACTCCTGATTCCATCCATCAGCGTGAGCAGCTGGGCAACCAGTCGGTTCTCTGGCGCCCCCCTTGTTCCGCTACGTCTGGGACACAGAGCGTCAATCTCATCAATAAAGAGGATGCAGGGTTTTTCCAGCACCGCAGCCCGGGAGAATGCCTCTCGCAAGTTCTCCTCGCTCTCTCCGGGTCGCGATCCCACTACCACAGGACCGCTAACACTTACAAGTGTTGCACAGACCTCCCGTGCTACACTGCGCACCAACTGTGTCTTTCCAACACCTGGGGGACCCACCAGGAGAAAGCCACGCCCAACTGGCTGTCCCAAACGCTGTGTGCTGAATGGATATTTCAGTGGGAGCATTAGCATCTCCTTCAGCATGGTGCAAACATCCTCCAGTCCTCCTAACTGAACACCCGGGCTACCACGGGACCACCGTTTGTATGCCTCAACCGTCTGAACAGAAGTCACATCTATCTGAGTCAGAGGTGTTACCCGTCCCACTCTGTGAGAGCCCGAATTCACATTTTCCACCTCCAAGTACTGAACTGGTGTTCCAGCATGCGAGACATTTAGCAGATGTTTATCATGGACGTACATTCCTGTGATTAGCTCCATCACCAGCTCTTTGATCATCTGCTCAGTGGCTGCTCGTTTATACTCAGCGCTTTGCACGATAACGTTCACACGTAGACGCTTTAGCGTCACGCAGCTCAGAGGTCTGATCTGTTCCGATCGAATCCGGATCCCATTAAGTGAGCTTTGGTCCAGTTTCGAGGTGCAGCAGGCAGTGTCGAGCTGCAGGTAGGCATCGGCAAGGTCAGAGCGGGGCCATGCCGTACAGAGACACGAAGCTCCGCCTGGCAGCTGCACCAAAATCGGAGAACCAAGCCGGAGATTCAAATCAGCCATCAAAGCCGGGCCCAGACGACACCTCTGAGTACCGATGTCCACTGGATCTGAGGCGAGGAGAAGAAGATCACGGGCCATCGCTCCAACTATTAGCTTATTTACTGTAGCCCACGGTGTCCCATATCATCTACCAGCATGAGCCTGAAAAATGTCAAGATTTGAGACAAGCAATAGAATTTTACAATTTCATTTACATTTATGTCTTACAGCAGACATCCTTATCCAGAGCAACTTACAACTCATACAGTCTTACAATCCAAGCAATTGTGGGTTAAGGGCCTTGCTCAGGGACCCAACTGTGGCAGATTTGTCAGAGGTGGGATTTGAACGATGGACCTTCTGAGCCATAGTCCAGTACCTTAACCGCTAGGCCCCCTATTATATCATATTAAAAGGCCAATCCCAAGTTGAGCAAGCCTAGGGTGACAGCGAAAAAGGAAAAACTCCCTGAATATAGAAGGAAGAAACTTTGGGAGGACCAAGACTCAAAAAGAGACCCATCCTCCTTGGGTGGCCTAGATGTTCATTGAAATAATTAAGTTGAAGTAATAATACAATGAAGTATATAATACAATTTAAATCAATAATAAAGCGTAAAATAAATAACAAAAGATTTAAGATAATGCCCATTGTCTCGTAATAACTAAATGATGGAGGAACTGGTACTGCAACATCAACTCGATGAGAAAAGATATAAATAAATTGGACTTTATTAAGTAGTGCAAAGCGCTACCAAGAAATCGAGCCTGTAAGACAGAGCCAGGAGCATATTCATGACATAAGCACTCAAAAACTCAGTGGCAACTTTGTAGTACTTACAAGTTTCTATGGCTGAGAGGAGACATGCAAAGCTTTACATAATGCTGGACTCTATGATGTGGTGGGGGACAAGAAAGAAGAGGCTTTTAAAAACTGGTCCGATGAACCCAGAATGGTTGGTTGGTGGGGTTTAAGGCCACTTCAGCACTTTAGCCATTTCGTGGCAGGAAAGGTCTTGTCTTACTTGGAGTCTTCCGTTATCTTGACTTTAAATGTGGTCTCTTAGTTTGGTGACGGTCAAGAAATGTAGCAGTTTATTTTCTGTATCGTTGTTGAAAATGTCAGTTAGTGTATTTGACATCTAAACTTGCAGTTTTATAGGTAGTGAGTTATTTTGCATTCCTTCTTCTCCCTTTAATAGAAAGGAGTGCATCAATCTGGTGTGTTTAATGCGACATCTCGTCTATGTTACTTGTTCCCATCTGTTCTCTATATAGGTTTTGAGATTGTAACTTATTTTGGGACTGAGCTCGTACAGTTTATTGCTTGTTTGTGTGTTCCAATCTTCTTGCCACTTTTCTTTTATGTAGTAAGTAGTAGGGGTTTTATGTCGGTCAGTGGGAGTTTACAACCTGCCCTTTGACGTTTTTCTTGCCATCTGGTCTGCTTTTTCATTTCCAGTGAAGCCGCTGTGTTTTGAGCTCCAGCAGAATTTTATATCAAACTTTTTATTTGAAATGTTGTGTAATTTGTAGAGAATGGTGTTAATTACCAGGGTGTTGTGTGGTGTTAGAAGAGCGTATGCTTTAGCTGTGTAAACTGAGCAGTGCTGCAGTAAATCTACTCTTAATTCCTATTGTCCAGCTACTATCGCTGCTGATACCTTTTTTTTTTCAGTCTTAGACTCTTATGTCCAGGATTTTCCTAAGGTAGATATTCGGGTGGGTGGTTGACTTCTTCCCACTGGCCATGTAAAATAAAAAAAATAATATCACAATATTTTCGGGGACTTTTGCAATAACATACAATTGCAACAAAATATATTGGATTAAACAGATTAGTTTTGTTGTTACAGACCTTTTGCACAGCTTACTGTCACTATCACTGTAGTTTGTTGTACAGCTCATGTTTCGTACCAAAACCACCACCACATACTCTGTGTAAATACATTACGTCATTACGTACAGACGTCGGAATATCACGATATGGATGTTCTATATCGTCTACAAAATTATACCGGTATTATCGCTAACGATTGTTGGTACACCAACGATTATTGGTACACCAATAATATTCCATACATTCTTTTAATCATGGTGGTGGCAGCACTCCTTTTGATTCACTTTTAGAAAAAAAACCACAACAAAACAAATTGTGTATGTGGGTTAAGACTAGAGGGAAGACAAAAAGAAACATGACTTGACGAGGCAATGCAGCCTTCAGGGATCAGGCAGAACAGAATGAAACAATCCAAACTAAACTAAATTGAGCCGAATGGAGTACAACTGAACTCTGAATAACATAATCAAACTAAGTAATACACACGTGACTTAACAGAATCAAACAAAGTAAAACTAAGCAGTACAGAATTAAAATCGCTAACCTTCAGCGGCAACAAACACTTCTCTGTTTTCTCTCTGTCCGGTGCGCAAAAAAGCGTGGATCTGTCACTAATCTCACCCGTATTCCAACAACTCTCGACGATTGGCTGGAGGTTTACGTTGACCCCCCCATG
>JAUZST010013366.1:0-11051 GCA_034779995.1 Parotocinclus haroldoi
TAAAGCAGCTTCACAACTACCTGATATAAGCAAACCTGGGGTGACAGTGGCATGGAAAAGCTCCCTAATTGGTATAAAGGAGACTCAAAAAAGTGACCCAACCTCCTTGACCAGCCAAAATGAAAGTGTGAATTAAACATTTTTAAATAAAAGCTAAATTAAGCAAAACAAATGAAAGAGGAGGACATTTCTGAAGATAATAAGAAATAGAATAAAATATAATAATGGAGACAATGCAACATTATTAAGAGTATACCACAATACAATTACATTTACATCATTTAGCAAATGCCCTTATCCAGAGAAATTACAGTCTTACAAACCAAGCAATTGTGGGTTAAGGGCCTTGCTCAGGGACCCAGCGGTGGTAGAGGTGGGACCTTCTGGTCCATAGTCCAGTACCTTAACCACCAGGTCACCACAGTCCCATAATATACTAAATTAGAGAATATAAAACTATACAATATAGGTCAATATAGCTGAAATATACATCAATATTTTAACACTTTAATGAAAGTATGCGTATCATTAAGTCACCGTAGTCGGTGGTCTAGTGAAACGGTAATGGACTATGGACCAGAAAGTCTACGGTTCAAATCAGGCCATTGCCAAGCTGCCACGTTTTGGTTTATGTACAAGGCCCGTAACCCGTAAGCTTCTCTGGATAAGGGCATCTCCTAAATGGAAATGTATCTCTGTTTTTGAAGGCTTCTTGTGCAATTAGACTTGAGGCAGCACAAACTACAGATGAAACGAGACTTAGCATTCTTTGTTCAACTCTTCTTTGCTTTAAGCCTTGATAACAATGAGTGCATGATAATCCTGTACAATCACTGTGTTTAGGTTCAAAGGTCTAATCTTACCATTTGGTGGGGGCTTGATGTCTGAGTCTGCCTGTTGGCTGGAACTGTCAGATTGTCCAGATTCTATGAACGAGAGACAGAAAAATGGAGTGAGACGGAGAGAAGAAGCCTCTTCGAGGAATGTACGTAAAATGAATACGTCCACAACTGCATCTAGAACACGTTACATTTAATAAGTGCTATTTATACGGAAAAGCCAGTGTGTGTTAATGTGTGTTAATGTGTGTATCACTCGCTCGCAGGTGACAAAAATAAAACGTAGTGGCAGCATGATTCCATGCAATGCGGTGGCGATTAGGACGAAGAACACACACGCTCGGAAAACAAAGAGACACGGGTCCAAATGGTATAAGCAGAAGAAAGTGAGAGTGAACGAGTGTATAATCTCTCTCTCTCCCTCCAGAAACCTGGCAGCCATGTTAGTGTTTGGCAGCCATTTTAGCATTGGCGGCGCAGATGCATTCCTACTAGCTGACAGCATGCACACACATCCACACGCAAAATATAAACACAGACCCAGACCCATAAGCCAACTCGAAAAAATATACCATTTCACAGATACGCAGCCCCAACACACACAAAAACGCCGCAGAGTCCACATTCACCTCCTTTCACCTCATCTGCTGGACCGCTTATAGGCACAGAGGCGGCTAAAGCTGTTAACACATGGTTTTCTCGTGGAGAACGACATACTTTTTGTCCACTCCTAGAAGTGATGCTGACTAGAATAAATCATTCAGATTAATCCGTTCGGGACGATAACAATATTGGACTATTGCTCATAAACTTTGTGTTTCGGCTGGGCACCTCATAAGCACTGAATGACTTACAAACCTTCGTGCTGAGAGAGGAAAGTTTGCGCTCTGCTATCCAGCTCTGTCACCACCATTGGTTTCACCAGTTAACGGTGAACTATGTGAGGCACGAAACAATTAAGACGCACTCAAAGCAAATCTGTGTATTTGTCATGAGCTGACGTAAGCTGAAGGCACTACATGCTTGTTCTTCAAAAGTTTGACTCTTTGCGTGAAAGTCTGCTTAATTAAGACTCTTCACTCTCTGACTAGAAAGATCACCACTGGTCGACATCCAACAATTTAGCTCTTTTTATTAAGACAATGTAAAAACAGCGATGAGGGAAACAAAAAGCAACTCTGAAATTACACTAGGGACGCCAAAACTAACATGTAATGGTGAAAATGTTTTAACTTTTAAATGCAGTTAATAGTATTTAGACTGGCTGACCCTGTGAAAAGCTGATAATTATGGCTCCTAGATGGACCCGGATCACTATTAGTGTATTAGTGTATGAGTAAATAACAGGTACGGGGAGTAAATGAATTCAGACACTTACTTGCTCATTACTGTGTGACAGCAGATTCCATCACAAAATCATTAACATGCATTGTTACATGAAGCAAATGTATATTTTGCATTAAAAATGCATCAACTCGAGACTTTGGTCAGAAAGCGCTCCGTCAGAGAGGTCGTAATAAACATTATGAAAATAGTAATATTAAAATATTACAAAGGAAGTTGAAGTTAATATTGGTTTTACTTGTATGGCTCGTAATAATGTAATAATCACCTCGTTTTCAAATATAAGCAACTTATAGTAGCAAATACAAAATTCATAAAAATAGCCCCTATTTTTTGTAAACAGTGTACTATTGGCTTATAGGTAAATCATGGGTAAAGGGGAGTTAATTAATTCAGCCCGACTGCTTTCTTTACCAAAGAAACAGATTATTATCAGTGACGTATTATCAGTGCCTCAAAGTACCACTCGTACATACGTGGAACCTTATCCTTTAATCTGTTCCTACTTTCTTTTGGTAACACAATATGCTAGAGCCAATCTAAAATCTATTTTGTCCCCACTGTTTTCTTTGTAAATTAACTTTTGTGGACGCTCAGTATAAATATCATTGTAGAGCTTTTATACACGGCACTAACATTTTGCCAGCGAACATAAATATTGTGAAAATGTCTTCGAGCATCGTTATGTGATTTTTTTTTTTTTTGCCGTTTCGCCACCCTTACACCGTATGCACTACAAAGCAGGAAAAAAAAATGCTGATTTTCCAAATTCTACATGTACTTTTCCAGAACTCTTTCCATTTCAGTCTAAAGCGGGTGGTCCTAAACTTGGATGAAGCTTGTTTATATATTATGCTTATTATTAATGAGGATAACGTCACTTGTCTTAAATTTGGACTATTAATCCTATGAATCAACTCAGGGATTAAATGCTATTGCTATAGTAAATCTACGCTGCTCACAAAAATTCAAGAGTATATCAAAATGAAATATTACAAAGAGGGACACAATTCAAACAACTACTGTACTATAACCAAAATATAGTCATGTGCCATCATTAAATTAGATATACCACTGGTGTAGCAATGCTGTAATGACCGTATATCATCGTTTCTCTTCCTCCTTGTTAGGCTACATCCAGACAGAAAGTCTGTAAGCTGGCAACTTCGTCTAGACGCCAAGGTGAACAGTCTGAGAAAGCTTGATCAGGAATGGTCTTATGCCACCTTTTTGGAAGGGAACATGGCGAAAAGCCAAAGATGTGCTAAAGCTCGCAAAGACTGAATTGACGATCAGTAGAAAAAAAAAGATTATGGAGTGATGGATCCAATAGTTTGGGTTCAGTCGTCAACAATATGTTATATGGTCATCATATCATGGCTAAAACCCAAAATCTAGTGGTGGCCTAATGGTGGACTTCTGTAGTACTGTAGTTATCAGTGTAATCAGCAAATTCAGCTGGGGTTTGATATACAGCTCTAAAAAAAACAATAAAATAATAACAAGCCACTCCAACATGATCAGTTTCTTTCAGGTTAAGTATCTGTAGATACTGGATGTGTTTGGGGGAAACCGAGCATTTTTGTTTTATTATTCAATTATTGACAAATTCCAAATAAAACATATTTATATTATTTTTATCCACTGTCATTGACGACTGGTCCCAATAACAAAGTGTTTTAAGCCAAAATATGTTCATGTTTTAACTTAGGATTTAGTTAACTTAGGAAAATGTTCATGTCTCTTGAAAATTGTATTCATGGTTCCTCATGTTGGTTCATGTAATCACATGAATCAGTAAATAATTAAGTAGAACGAGGTGCATCTGCGTTGGAATTCATCAGATCCTCAAATGGAAATGCTCTAGTGCATGTTAGATACTAGTTTAGAGTATGTAATATAAACACACGTTTGGAAAACAGAGAATACTTGACTATGCTTGGACTAAAGACTGATCTGCAGTCAAGGCCGGTGAAGCTCAAATAATGGTGTAGTTACACGATCCGGACAGCAGGGGGCATACACTAACTCTTTACAGTCTCACTCATCACTAGCTGTAGCGGGGATTTCAGATTTATAGCATCCTACGTTACCACACACGCGCGCGCACACGCACTTACGCACGGACAGACACACATTGCTTTTAAACCTGATCTCCGTCCGCCATATCTCTAGCATGGGTGTGCATTTCATTAAAAATGGTTTACTGACCTCCCCAACACTCACCGAACAAGTTATTTATTTCTACACTCGCTGTCCATTTTATTAGTTCAACTTCCCATATAGAAGCACTTTTTTGGTTCTACAAGTGGACTGGCCTGTCTGTTTCTCTACATACTTTCTTGGTCCTTTTTAATCTGTTCTCAAATGGTTCCAAAGGACCACCACAGATCAGGAACTATTTCTGGCGTTTTCTCCTAAACTGTTTACAGTAACTTTTTGCCAATGCAATGTACTAGAAGTGGATTGCCTTCAATGTTTGACAAATTCTTCAAGTAAATATTGATAAAGCTGTTGGAGAACAAAAGCAGGGAGAAGGTGCTGTATCCTTGACCTGTAGCAAGACTCCACAGAGCTACCGTTACTCTCATTCTCACCTGTAAGGCTGAACTCAGGTGGGTTGTCCGCAACTGCCCACAAATTAAGCTGAATGTTTAGCCTTGTACATGAAACAGTGACAGGTATTCATCTGTGAAATAAGTTGCAACTGTTCCTGTTCAATCCTAACAGTCCAAAACGTTTCTGGACAGTAGGAGAGCTTAGTGCTGCAGAAATGAGAGCTGCTGGCAACCCAAGCCTACTCCTGCTGTCTTTTGTTTTCTGGTCATATTTAAGAAAATTAAACACACACCACATGTACACTAGTTGTCAGGAAGCGAAACAAAAACAATGTTATGATTTTAATAGAGGAAAGTACAGTCATCTGGGAAAGACACTAGGTGACAAATGTGAACAGCATCCAGCCAGAACATGAAAGCGAGGTGCAGACGGGCCATCTCTGTTCCGTCTACTGTTCCTTGCAAAGCACACATTAAACACAACTCACTCTTCCTCTCTCTTGTACCAACACACACAATTCCCCATCACTGGAAAAACAGTTTTACCAATTCATTTTGGCCCAAGAAGTTGCTGACCTTACATTTTGAATCTGTAATAAGCGTATAAGGCTCTAAAGTGCTTCAGTCCCCACTGCTGTTTGTCACAGTTTTATAGAATACCGGAATCAGGTTTCCAATACAAATAGGCTCCTGCATAAATTCGATTATAATGGGAGAAAATGGTAAAAGTTTGAGTAGAAGTGAAACAAGGACTGTAAATGGAGACAAATCTGAATTAGAACAGCGTATCGTGTGAGAGCTGAGTCCTGTAGCGCAAAATTAATGAATTATTTTAATGCCTAGTATCTGTAATTTATTAATTAACAGTTTATTCTACAGCACAGTTGAAAGCTTAGTCATGTAGGATATTATTGTTTTAACTCTGCCAAAGGATAAATGAGGATCGGTTCGTTGCCATGGTACAGAACAGCTCTACATGTGTGAGCTGTATCGAAACTCAAATAGATTCAGATCGATATAAAACATAATCTTTATTGGGTGCAACCTGTTCAACTTCAACTCATTAACGCAAATATGTAATCAGCCAATCACATGGCAGCAACTCGACAGAAATTGTAACCAAGTAAATGCACAAAAATGTAAAAATTCTGAACAGTGTGATTTGAATTTTCCTTTCCAAAACAAAAGTCAAGGTATTTTGTAACAACATACGGGGACCTCCCATTTTGCAAGGGCCCAACTTACGATATTTCGACTTTACAAGTCCGATAGCAAACATAAATACACATTTAGAAAAAAAAAAACATTCTGAATTTGAGCGATATGCAGTGCGATACTGTCCTGCACTCGGATAAGGAAGTCGGCAGTGCATGACATAGAGAGCCAGGTGGTGGGAGTGTTAAGCCCTGGGGAATGTAGTGAGAAATGTGATCAAGGTCGTGTTCTAAGCATGTGTAATATACGTTTACATTTACATTTTTACGGCATTTAGCAGACGCCCTTATCCAGAGCGACTTACAACTCAAACAGTCTTACAATTCAAGCAATGGTGGGTTAAGGGCCTTGCTTAAGGACTCAACTGTGGCAACTTGGCAGAGGTGGGATTTGAAGCCTGGACCATCAGGTCCACCACAGTCCCCATAGGCTACATTATTGATATACACAAAATAATACAGCGGTATTTTGGTTCTCAACCACCCTGGAACGCTTGAGCTGAGCCACGCGACTCGATTCAGGATTCAGTACACAGTGATTCAGATTCACAATAGCGCTTGCTCAGTGAAGATCTGCGCAGTATTTATCGTCTATTTTTATATCTACAGTAACTGCAGCTAGCAGTTAGCTTAGCTCATCTCATTAGCAATCGTTCACCAATAGAGTGAGTGTTTTTCTTTTACTTTTCACTTTTAATCCGTTACGCACTGATTGAGACTTTTCAACACTATCATAAAATCAACATTGTGGTAATGCTTTTGGAATACTGTCGGTTAATAAAAGTAGTAATGTGTAAAAGCTTAAACTCATTGGTTAACGATACATTTAACTCAGTTGTTAAACGGTGAGCTTCTGTACACTATAACTCCCTTAATGCATATTATTCCTCATGGAAAAAATGTGCTAGGTACTCATTTTCGGTGCTCTACAAGCCTTCTGGAATGAAACAACGGCCGGGTTACGACTGTAATCTGCTATTCAGCGTGGAAAGAGTAAAGTACACGAAGGAAAGTGTATCCTGTATCTTAGGGTAATTTAATCAGGTTATTGATATTATAACTGATCATTTACCCCTTGTTTGTGTTTGCATCTGCAGAGAGGTCCTGATGTTGCTGCTGTGCGTGTACATTGAAATGTGTTAGACCACCTGCGTGTGAGTTTTTAATGTTTGTGTGTGAATGAGAGAAAAGCAGTGTGTTTGTGTGTGTGTGTGTGTGTGTGAGAGAGAGGGAGAGAGAGAGAGAGAGGGAGCAGGTGTGGAGTGAGTGGCCTGCGCCCAGCCTGCCACCCATCTGTGTGTCTGCTTTCCTCAGCCAAGAGAGAAAAGAGAGAGAGAGTAGGAGAGAGGTGCTGGCATGATATTCTCACTCTCTAATTCCTTCCATGTTTTCAGTGTTTTTAATTAGTGTGAGTCATTCCCTGGTTTTAGTGTTGAGCTCCACCGAGCTAAGCGTCTCTAAATCGATCTATTTTCAGACCTCAGATGAGACGCGAGGCCTCATCACCGAGGACTAACTATTAGCATGCTCGTCACAGACCAGCAACAGAACATTTATCCATAATTAAAACGGACTGGCGCAGCTTGAGGAAAACGTGCGTGCGTGCGTGTGTGTGTGTGTGTGTGTGTGTGTGTGTGTGCGTGTGTGTGTGTGCGTGCACAAGAGAGAGCACACGAGCAGCTCGGGACTGGGCCTCTGCCTTGGAGCGATTCTGACACACTTTTGATACGACAGCCATACAGAGTCTCCAATGACCCCACTGGCTCTGTCCCATCGCAGACACACTCACAGCCACACACTGTCACCTCTAAACCACAAACGGGGTATCTTAATTACATTCCGTAAGGTCTGCTTATTGATTTGGTCTTAGTACATTCATAGTACAGCCAAAAGTCACAGCTTTTTCCTTCCCCCAAAATGAGGTCAACCAGCCAAGAGACGCTCTGTCTTTCGGCCGTTTGCGTTTCGCTCCGTCACATGTTCACATGTAGCGATAGCTTATAGCCGGTAAAAGCATCTGATACTGACTGAGGTACAGAAATGTAACATATGGCGAAATCGAAACGTGTTCATTTCTTTTTTATCAAACAATCCCAAACAACAACACGTGACTGTACTATTTCTAGTAATTGGTGGTGAACCTAGGCGCCAGAGACAATGAGAAGGGGGTGCGCTGCAGAAGGGTGTGGGAGCTTTGGAGTTGGCTATAGTTAATGACAAATGCTTGTTTTTTGCCAATTAAGTCTTATTCAATTAACAGCAAATAAAACATGGAACTCTTGGCATAAAATATGTAGACCAGCATATTTGCGGGAAGAAAGCGCACAAAAGGCTAAATTGGGAACAACGGAACTGCAAACTGCTGGATTTTTGTTTTCTTATTTTATTAAAACGAGGCCTAAATACAGAGGACGCTCTTCAAAATGTTTTCAATCCGATAAACGAGTCGCACCAAGGTCAGGAGTTTAATTCACATTCCCCTATTCCTGCTATTGTTCTTCCTGGAAGTAGAGAACAATGAAATACATATCAGGTACTATTTGAGTGGTGGATCATTTTTGGCACTGCAGCAAGGTTGCTGAAATAAATTGGATCGCAATTCCTAGGCCTGGCGATTCAATATGGCCAGAAATTGATTTTAAAATCCGTTTAAGTTTTATTTTTTGCTTTGTACTGCATATAGCGTTCTGTGGCAACCGTAGTTGTTTAAGGACTTGCCCTGCTTAAGAACTGCCAGTCCAAGTCAAGTCCAACTGTGCAGCTTGACAGAGGTGGGATTTGAGTCCAGTGCCTTGACTGCTACCACAGTTTTAAAACATCCCCTAATCTAAAATCAGAATCGAATGGCCAGACACTGAGAGATTCGCACCCATTCACATTCTAGCTCCACCTTGTAGATGGAAAGTCAGAGACAGAAGCTCATATGTTGTTTCACAGTCGTCAATGCTCCCAGAACTCTGCTGGTGGCTGGCCATTTTGGCTGATGGACTATTTTCAGTCCAGCAGTGACACTGAGGTCGATTAAAACTCCAGCAGCACTGCTTTGTCTGATTCTCAGCACACACTACCACAGAACCACTCCAGAATAATCCTGTACCCAAATGGTACCTGATCTGGGCTGGTCCTGTGAGCGCCCTGACCATTATTTAAGGGCATGAACCAAGCATGCAGAGAAATTGTAAATTGTTATTTGTAAAACTGCAAGGTACAGTGATCACTAAAACTTAAAAGAACGAGCAGAATACGAAGTGGAAAATACCGAATTTAGAAGACTTTTGCACAGTACTGTGTTTGTGCATATATTTATATGACCAAATTGAATTTAAAGATGGCTGTGCATATGTTGTGTTCTTGCAAAATGTTCAAGTGAAGCCCGATTTCAAGGTGATTGTGTTATATAATGTTTATTACACTATAATAGTGCACTATGTAGTGTTCCCAGATTTCTGTATAACAGGGAACAGTTCAAAACACATCAACAGGCCGTGTTTGGCTAAGCTCCACTTCATATCATGTTAAAAGTGGTTGGCATCACCTATTTGGCTTGTTTTCCAAAATACTGAATTCTGTTGCCAAGGCAGAAACACAAGACAGCACACTTCAGATTGTGTAAGGCTAAAAGATACGCTACTCTACATGCGTCTCTTTCCGTTACCATCAATACATGCGAATGACCCTAAAACATTTCCAGAAACGATTATGGAAAAGTTGGAATATTTGGGGATTTCTTTGTTAAAGTGTGTGCCGATGTGTAAGATCTGGATGGGGTAAATTGAACCCAAATCAATGGAAAATATACAAGGAAAAGAAAGTCAAATGCTTTGTGAGCTCTTTGAGGAAAACCATTGAGCCAAACTTACAGTCTCGCTGCAAAATTGGCGTGACCAAGTTAGAAGTGGCAGATTGGTCGATGGAAAGGAGTCCGACATTGTGGTGCAGTTTTCAATTTAGCTGTGGTTTGAATTGTAATTTGGGAATCAATTCTCTCCTGCCAGCCTCTTAAATGCAGTTTAACTTTCCTATATGTATATTCTCATAAAATTAAGTTTTGTATATTGGGAAAACTGTCAGCATCTGGCCTACGTGCCAACTTGTTTAAAGCAGCAATTTTTAAAATAAATATTATAAATTCTAAATAAATCACTTTGTCGAGGACGCAGGGAATCCCGTAGCTATTCCTGGAGACCTTATTGCACAGGTATAATGTCCAAAATGTCCAGAATACACTGCTGTCACGTGAACCTTGGGAACCTCAGCACGAAGTGTGATTTGAACTGATTAGTTATGCAGGTATCTGTTGCTTAACAGTCACATTACAATCGAACGAAACGTCAGCTGAAATGGATGATGACTGAACATTACAACAGTCACACAGTAGTAAGGATGCACTGATACTGCTTCTTTTTATACCAAGAACAAGTACTTTCATTTGGGTGGTTGCCAAAACAGAGTACCAATAGGAGTATAATAACATTGCAGTTCTAACTGACTTTTAAAATATGTTTTATGTCAATTCAATTCAAATTTATTTCTGTAGCGCTTTTTACAATGGATCATTGTCTCACTGTTACAATCTTATATTATCTTAAAAGGCCAATCTCATTCTGAGCAAGCCTAGGGAGACAGTGGAAAGGAAAAAGTACCTGAAAGTAGAAGGAAGAAACCTTGGTCTCAAAAAGGGACCCTAGATATTAATTTAGTAAATATTTAAAAGTATATTAAAGCAATAGTAAAGTTAGGTAAATGATACAATATAAATCAATAATAATATTTAGGTTGGTAATAAAATAAGTAAGAAAATAGATTTTAAAACAAAATAGATTTAACATCAGTCCTCAGTGGGAGGTCCTTGGAGGCACGTCATCTCTAAATAATGTTCACATCGCACCCCCACGTCAATGGTTGTTCCTGCCCAATTCAATTCCAATTCAATTTTATTTATATAGCGCTTTTTACAATGTAGCATTGTCTCAAAGTAGCTTTACAGTAATACAATTATCTAAAAGGCCAATCCCAAGTTGAGCAATCCCAGGGCGACAGTGGCAAGGAAAAACTCCCCAAAATGGTAGGAAGAAACCTTGGGAGGAACCAAGACT